>APFE031260341.1:2290-44925 GCA_000404065.3 Pinus taeda | reverse complement strand
ATTGAGTTCTAACTGAAGTCACGCATGCAACAATTCAACTGAACCACAAATAAAATGTATTTCCTTCTTACAGCTGCATGTGCCACATCTGTAGCTCAAACTGAAGTGCTCCAAGAGAATAAGATAAAGTTTATAGTCTAAATATTATTATAAGCTAATAATATTTGACTGCTCTATAATTAGACTTGACAGTGTCACCGCTGTTTTCTAAAAATAGAAGTCCATATATTTTTTCCAACTTGACCAATCATCCATAAACAACATCCTGCAACTCATAGACATGATCCATATGTCTAAAAATAGACTTTGCACCATAATTTTCCTGCGGGCCCACTTAGTGAAGGTGACTCTTTTCACTAAGCTCCATCATCTTGTTGCAATCTCAACACTTAGTGCTCCAGCAGTTGAAAGGAGGCATGGGACTATAAACTACTCTGCTCGGGGGTTGCGTGATGTCAGGATTGCATGGAGTAGTGAAGTGTCATAGGGTCCATGACAACACGAGGGTAGCTGTGCTGCCACACGGGTCAGCTGGAAAGTAACCGTTATATTCACTATTCATGATGTGATGCTTGGTTTGAGACCAAATGGAGCAGGTGGTAAGAATTTAAGGTAAACTTTATGGGCTAGAGTCTTGAAAATATGCAGCGAATCGAGCATTAATGGAATGAATGTGGGGGGAATGGTATAATTCACATTCAAAAGGTGCTATAAATTACAAAGGGATGTCCAGCAAATAATACTTGGCAATTTGAGAACTGAGTTGTTCTGCACTCAGACATTCATGAACCCAGACTTGTTAGATCTTTCGAAGGCGAATTCGTTGCTTAAGCAATTACCCGAGACATTGAGGGAATTATGGAATCGTACTATGGCACCGCCCGAAGAAGCTATGGATACCAGAGAAATGATCGTTGGGGAAGCCACGCAAGCCATCATGGAAGTGGAAGCCCCAGAAAGTGTCAAGATAGTTGTAGAAATCCCTAAATCACCGCGCACACCGAGACCCAAGAAAGATAAGTATGCCATGGTAGCGGTGTGCATATCACCTAGAAATCCACTAAGTACTAGGCTTAGCATGGAAGAAAAGGGGAAGGCTATCAATTTGGAGGCTGATGAGGAAGAAGAGTTTGAAGAAATGCTGGTAGAGGAGGAGGATGTAGAAATGGAGGTTGAAACCCAGGGTGCGAACCCTCTTACCAGGTTGCCCTCATATGTTCCTCCATGAAAGGGTAAAGAAAAGGTGCCCAAAGATATAGATGAGAGCAAGAGCTCTCTACAAACTCTGCTGCTCCCCAATGACATTATTTTTAAAGGAGCACACTTGGGACAAGTTCCCGAGCTGAAGTTTGAGGATTGGGATCTCGCGGACCATGAGAAGTTCCTGCATCTCACAACCGTGTAGCTCATGCACTAGAATTATAGAATTGGAGCCATGTAAATGGTTGAAAGGTGTAGTGAAAGTAGGGTTACTAAACCTGCTCTGGGTGTTGCATTACCATCGCGCCCCAGTGACCATTTTTGTGATCAGGCAACTGCTCTGTATGGTACATGATGGGTGCTTGTGGTAGGAGGAGCCCATCCCCATCACAGACCATTTGAGTCACAGAATTACCCTGCTCCCTTGCAAAGGGGAGGACCCAACAAACATATCGGAGGGAAAGAGTGATGATTTGGCCATCACGGAGGCCATAAAGAAGAAGTTTAAGCTGGAGAGGAAGAAGAGAGGGTACGCCATTTCCAACATCAACAACCTTGCGGTTAAAGTTGTGACATAGATATTGGCAGGGAAGGTTATGCGGAAGTTCCGCGTGGATGAGGTGCACACGCTGGTGGTTGCACTAGTAGGGAAATGCGCAGAAGGGGTCCAATTCAACTAGGAAAATTATTTATACAAAGAGTTCCTTGAGAACTGCCACGAGGCATAGGAGTAGGTTAAAAATTTTCACTATGCGTGGCTTTTTTTGTCAATAGTACTGATGGCATGGGAATTGCTCGAAGATAGCCAGTTCCTGATGACCGTGCAGGACCTTCTAGAGGCAGTGAAGTATGCTTCGCTGTGGGAAACTAGGGATGCACAAACAATAAGGGACAACAAAATATTCTGGGTGTTCATGGAGATGAACAGCAGAATGGGGATTAATCACAAGCCGTGGTTATCGCCCATGGTCTACAATAGTCTATAGAGCTTCGCAAAGTTCAAGGTAGATTTCCACCATGTCTACATTAGGGCATGAAAGGGCCCTGCATAGACGTGGCGCGAGTTACCCTATTTGGTGATCAATGATGTCATCTTCATGGTCCTTGAGTCCTGGCTACCAGAGTGATGCGCTTCAGCTGGCTCCATGGTGGAAGTAGAGAAGTCTACTATGCAGTGGAAGAAGGAAGAGGCGAAATTGAGGATGGCACAGTTGGCAGAGAAATGTAGGAAGGAAGAAGGAGCGGCTAAGGCCCAGGTGGTGCATGACGCTGCGAAGTTGGAAGAAGAGCAACAAAAGATAGAAGAAGAAGAGCACGAAGGATAGAAGTTGCCTTCACCTGAGCCAAAGACTGATACAGAGCAAGGTGGCGCAGACCCGTAGACGACATCCACCCAACTAAAATGTTTGCTCCCAAGAGAGTAGGCATGGCCATGAAAGAAGTCAAAGGCTTCAAAGACTTCATTCAACCCGATCACCCTCACTGAGGGATGCTATTGATGAGACGGTGAGGGATGTCACTGTGGAGGCCCTCCAACAGTTTTAGGAGCAACACTAGATGGTGTTGGTGTTATACAACAAATTGACCTCCTCATCAACTCAGAGGGGAAAGACATGATAGATGAAGCAAAGACCATAATTACAGGCCTTGATTCCACACTAACATTGGTTGTACACTAACAACTTGCTTTATAATGCTTGTTTACAATCCTAAAGGTGCGTTAGTCACCCTACTAACTCAAGTTGCTAGTAAGGGGATAGTGTTAGTGAAACTTGGTGAAGTTCCAAGGGTCAAAGGAACGAATCGACTCATAAATGTCTAGATATTTGTTCCTAAAATTGCTCAAGAAAAGGAAGGAAACATCCAAAATCGACCTATTTGGAGGATTTCTAATCTGAAAGGAGGCAAATGGGAAAGAGCTAAAAAGCATGGCAAGTTCATTGCTTTTGCCCTAGTGAACTCAAGGAGGATGTTGGCTACCCTAACTTAATTGCTACATAAGCAAATCTAGGGCTATTGTGATAGGGGTCAGAACATTTGAAAGGATAGCCTACTTGACTATTGAGCATTGTCTCATATCATAAGAAGTTGGCAAGAAGGAAGAGAGAGAGAGAA
Source organism: Pinus taeda (assembly GCA_000404065.3). Lineage (NCBI taxonomy): Eukaryota > Viridiplantae > Streptophyta > Pinopsida > Pinales > Pinaceae > Pinus > Pinus taeda. The sequence continues at coordinate 41,610 of APFE031260341.1, read as the reverse complement.
GATGAAGGGGAAAATGAAGGCTGATGCAACAAATGGTTGTAATCACTCTTCCAATATTAATACATAACTACAGTTGTGCTATCTACTCTATGATGTTGGTACTATCATTCATTAAGTTGTTTGTCCAATATCTGTTTGCATGAGAAGCTTAGTTATATAAAATTATATGTTCTTTATGTATTCATGTATTAGTTATCAGAGTTGTATGCTGTGATTACTCTTGTCTCTTCTTTGTGCAGGACTTGATCTGGAGCCGACTCAGGGGAGTTCCACCTAGCTGAATTTGCGCTCTTCAGCAAATCTACACAGAGGCTTGAGGTAATATCCTTCTCATACTTTGATAGTTGGTAATTTTTTATTAACATGCATGTAACTTTGTGATAGTTGCAGATAATATTACAGTCTATCGTAGGTCCCAGGAAGAACTTTGAGGGTATTTTCATTCTCCATACATTGTGCATTTTACCCCATAACAGAATTGGTGACTCCACTGGGGACTATACATCTAGTTCCTGATTTTCTCGAATAGTTCTCGGTTTCCTCCCCCTTATAATAGTTTCCTATACTTCCGCAATCCTATTCTGACCAACCAAATATCTTGCTACATCTTGCCTACAAGTATTCATCTCTGAATCTGATCTAGAAAGCCCTCTTTTTGACTGATTTCCCACACTAACGTAGGTTAGTAGACTACACAGAGCTTTATTAAGCACCGTGTCCGCTTACCGGGAGCGTTAGTGGACTTATTAACTCTATGTAGCCACTATTATAGAGCATTAGTCTCCCAATAACTTGATTCCCAGTTGTGTATGTAAGCCAAAAGGGATAGGAAGCCTTCTCACGGATTGAAATAAGATCTGTAACTGCATTTTGCTAGAAAAATTGGTGTCCTAAAAAGATTTTTTTTTGGGAAATAAGTTTTTTTTTCTTTCTTAAAAGCATTTTTTATGAAAGCAAGACCCACATTTTTTATTCATCTTTCTGTTTAGCTGGTTAAAAGCTACTCTATTTTGGTTTCAAGTAGTTGTTAAGAAACATTGGAAAGAAGTATTTTGGTTATGCATGTGTTAAATGACTAAGATGCATGGAAATAATATGAATATGTGAAAATATGAATATGTAGAATACCACTTGTTTTCATTGAATTTAATTTTTTTTTAAACATTGTCTTGTGCATGATTTATTGAGTCAAGAGTCTCATCACATTTCATGTGTCAACTCTCCTACCGAAGACAATAATCAAGTACACATAAAATTTACCTAAAATCAATCAGTAACTATTTATTGAGTAAACAAACATTAGTGTAGGCTAGGATCTTGGGCTAAGCAGTGTGAGTAAACAGCCCAAGGTCGAAAACTAAACTAGTGTCATTAAAAGAGAGAAAAATTCCTTCTGCACTCATACTACTGGGACCATTCCAGTAAAAGTAGAGCGAAATATGAGACAACATCAGACTGTAACTGAAGGTAGCCCGCCTTCTCTTACAACTCGTTTGGGTATTCTGTGTATTGGGGATCCCTTCAGGGATTTCAGAGCTGAGTCGAGGACTCAGGTATCTTGCCCACACAGCGTGCTCTCTATGACTATGTCCCCTCGTTGGTGTTTGTGATCTAAGGTATCTTTAGTGGCCAAAATTTTAGGGGCTTACACAAGGTGACTAGGACGCGCTGTCCTGGTACCTAACACAGACAGATCTACTCTGTCTTCAATTTTTAGGAGGGTGCTCGTCTTCATGAGAGTACTTGGCCCCTTAATTTGAGGTTCGGGTGAAGCTATAGAGTAACCATAACTATACATATGGCCATCCTTCTCTGTTATTCATTGAGATACTAGGTTTCATCTCTGGTGATCGGTGCTTATCATACAGGGTAATTTCCTTTTGTTTGCTGATTGATCAACTTAGTGTATTTTTATATTTTTTTTAGGCATCCAAGTGTTATCATTTTGAGGCTTTAACAAATATCACGATAAAATTTATTGATAAAAATTAACAGTCACCATGGCTACATCCGGCCCTCGTCGTCAATCTAGACGATTGTTAGGACTTCCTCCACTCATTGTGGAAGATCCTTCGAGCTCCAGTGAATCGGATTCCCCATCTTCGGGGAATCAGTCTCCCAAACCTCACTTAGGATCTGTTTGGACAACTGACGATTCAAGTTTTCTAGAGAATTTCTTTAGCGAAGGTTTCCTTCCTCCCTTAAATCCTCCGCTTACAAATCCATCAGACCCAATCTTGGATCCCACAGTACCTGTACTTCCTGCTTCGGTAGTTGGAACATTTCCATCTATTCCGTTGACAACTAATGGGTCGTGGGACTTTAGGGACACTTTTGGTTCTTGCCCACTTCCCCAGTCGATAGTCACCACAACACTGGTAATGGCGAACCACACTATCTTGTTTGTCCCAGGTAAAACCACTCACATGACACCCTCTACGAGTGGAACCCAACCAATGCTAGGTTCCACCCCTATAGTTTCAAACTGCATACCTTCGACAAGCGCTACATACAACGCTCCTGATAATGCGCAATATAGCTATATAGGTGTGGTTCTCATCCACCAACAACATGGTTGGGTGCCATTGTATAGTTTGATGCCCCAGATTCAAATATCTAGGGGCATTCCCATTATGCACATGCTGGTATGGCACGTAACTATTCCCCCTCCTTTCTCCAGCATGCACGGTCAGTCGCTAATTGACATGAGCATTCCTTATGTCAATCAAGGCCAAATGGTTAGTTCTGTGATGGGCGGGAATCCTCTAGGAGGTCCCAACCAATCCATTGGAGCACCCTACTCACAAACTCAAATGACTAAAGGGGGCACCACTTATCCTGGGGGAAATTCTATACCCCGGTATCAAAATCCTCATGGAAATCCACTCTAAAACACCATACTTCAAAGCAGCTACTACACCACGCAGCCCATGTATAATATTGGGAGTCAAACGATGGGCAGAGCTCAAGGTTCTTCAATTCAGATGTAATCACCTTGGTTTGAGTAGGGGGCACAACACAATCTGCCTTTTTTGGCAATGTTGGATATACCCAACTTATACAAACTGAAAAATGACCCCAACTATCATAACTTACAATGGCCGTTGATCCCGCCTAAGATACCAATGGACATCCCTAAGTTAGATGGAAAGCAAGGGGAGGATCCGGGCACCCATATCACCACCTTCCATCTTTGGTTTGTTTCAAACTCTATGGTGGATGATAGTGTCTGGTTACATCTTTTTCCCTGCACCCTCACTAGAAACGTAGCTAAATGGTACATTAAGTTACCACGCATGTCAGTAAACTCCTTCGACACTTTAGTGATGGAATTCCTAAAGCACTTCCAGCTACCCATCTGTTATGAGACTGGGATAGAGCTCCTCACTTCATTACGTCAGGATACCGCCACCCACATCTCCAATCATATACATGAATGGAAACGTAGGCAGAGGTTAGTCAAAGCTCCCCTCCCAGATTATCTTTTAACGGACTGGTTCTGCAAGTTCTTACTCCCACAAATCGCTAGAGATGTCGCTTTAGGTGGTGCGGCCACATAAGACCAATCCATACATCATGCCCAACACTTAGATATGATATATTCATAGCCTGACACTCTTTATGACATAATCCCCAATGCCCCTCGTACCTCCAACGTTTCCGCTCCTAAGCACCCTGGAGTGCACGTCGACGGGATTGTTGGCGCAACCTCTGAGGCTGCTATGCAACAACTCAGTGGTCACATTGCCCAGCTGGTAGTGGACCCCTCTACCAAATCGACTGCTCCTCCTACCACTGTGATCAAATCTGTGTAGTCTACGCAAAAGACTGGTGGTAAGAACAAGAAGAATAAGAAAAATCCTGCTCCTTCTGAGGAACAGTAAACAAAGTAGCCAAACCTAAAACATAAGGCCGCTGCACCTACTGACAAGGGAAAGGATAAACCCACCATCTTTCCTTGCAAAATCTGCATTGAAGACCACATGACCTATCATTGTCCTCCTCTTCAGGAATGCACATAATACATTGCTCAAAAGGATACTGGCCAGACCTTCGCTGTCCTCAAAAATCCTTTTCCTGCTCAGCAGCAGCAAAACCTTCTTGCAAACCAACTACAACCCTCACAAGGGGGCAATGATGGTTCACAACATCCTTGAGCTGGTGAAGGATCTTCTACTATTTACAGCTTTGAAATGTTAGATCTACAAACACGAGCCAAATAATATGGAGCTCTTGTCACTCATGCAGAGGAACCTTCCTTAAGTCCAAACCCACCATCGCCCAATGATTTGCATATCAAAAGGCTGGTTGTAGACCTTGTAATTCAACCCCCAAAAGGGGCACTTCGACGCACAACACATAATACATCTGCACCTGCCGCCCAAAACTATAGAATTGTAGAAGACTTGGCACAAGCGTCATCGGCTATGTCGGCACTCGAAGTATTACAAACATTCCCAACACAACGGAAAGCTTTACTTTCAGCTATTAGTGGTATAGGCCCACAGGATTCCATGATTGCCATTTTTGACACAGAAAAGTGTAAACCTCCCCTTTCTCACCAGCTTGCATTTCAAGTGCAAATTACTTTGAAAGGTAAAAGTATACACAGAACTTTCATTGACGAAGGTGCTTCTACCTGCGTCATGTCGACTTCATGCTAGCTCGCCCTGGGTTCTCCAAACCTATCCTCACCATCGAACTCCCTTAAATCTTTCGACAACGACACATTTATCCCAAAAGGTTACCTAGTTAGCTACCCCATCACTTTGTATGGGAAAATGGTTATGGTGGACATAGAAGTCGTAGACAAAAAACTCGACTATAATCTCTTGTTGGGTCGCAGTTGGACATATGCCATGATGACCATGGTATCTACTGTCTTTCGCATGATCCTATTTCCATTGGATGGAAAGGTAGTTATAGTAGATCAACTGTCTTTCTGCATCCCTAATTATTCACCATTACCAAGTATCTCTGTACCCCTAGTAGGTGCTGTGTCTAACTCTTACGTCAGTCTCGGTACTAGTCTATTGAAGGCTTCTTCCCTCATGGGTCGTTTCCGTCTTCAACTACCGAAGGTTCCATAGATGGTCAATATGATTTCATCTATTCCTCATGAATAGACAAATCCATGGATCCTATCCGCTCCTTCAGATCTTGACACATACGGAGACCAAATGCCATTGTCACCAGCTGAACTGTCCTACCAAGCCATTCAATGTACATCCACATCTCTGGTTACATTGGTTACAGCCAATGGTACGACCACCCCTCCCATAAACACTCCTTTTGATTTTCTCGATCAAGTCCTACCTACAGATGAAGCCATTCTAGAAATCATGAGTTTAGGAGAGCAACCTTGGGAGGATTGGCACCATCGTGTTTCAATATCTGATTCGGACATGATGCCTCTTCAAATATTGTCCCCTGACATCCCAGAAATTGTTTCCTCACCCTATATGATCTTCCAAACTTTGGAGGCAGAAGGAAACATGGGCAATATTTCCACAAGATTACCCATCAATATTTCTATCAAGACAGGCACCACGAAAGAAATTCAAATTGGAGCCAATTGCAATCCCGAGGAAATTGTAAGCTTCACCTGCCTATATAAGGAATTCTGTGATGTATTCACCTAGTCTCATGAGGAAACGCCTGATATTAATCTGTCTATTGTCGCGCATGAGATCAAGCTTTATGACGATGAAAAACCCATCGAGTGTCAAATCCCTTCCCTGCAAATAGCCATTGAACCCCTGCCTGGCACTACTGTCGATGAAGAATGCTTACTATACCTTAATCAGCTGGACAAAATCTGTTGAGATGCCACATTGGCACTTGAGGCTCACAAGCATCGGGTAAAATCCCAATATGACAAAAAGGTTAAGCTTCATTTGGACCAAGAGGGAAACCTTTTTTTGCTCTATGATGAGAAACATGATCACTTGGGGGCAGGCATATTTCAACCCTTGTGGCTAAGTTCGTATATCGTCACGAAATTCCTCCCACAAGGGGCATATCAAGATCAGGACTGGGAAGGACTCCCACTCGCGGAGCCTAGAAATGGGCTCTATCTGAAAAAGTATTATACCTAGTATTGCACTAGGCATATGCTTTGTAATTTTATGTATTCATAAGTTTTGCTTCCCGTTTTGGTGTGAATGGATTGTTTTGATATTTATTGGAGTACTTCGATACCCTTAGCATACGTAGGATACGTGGATGGTTCCAGTCGTCACACTCGGCACATTGCATCAGTTTCTTGGGTCATCTACACACCCGAGTTGGAACTATTTTGGTCTGGGGGAGTCTTTCTTGGTACCACCACCAACAATATTTCTGAGTACATGTTCGTCGTTTCACTTCTCATGAAAGCATCATCAAAGGGCATCTCTAATATGGTGGTTAGGTTAGACTCCCAGCTAGTCATTATGTAATTGACAAATCGTTATCACATTCGTAATCCAACCTTGTTGCGCCATTATCTAAGAGTACGACTCATGGAACGTTGATTTCAAATAGTCACATATGAACACATTCCTTGAGAATTAAACACAGTTGCTGATTCATTAGCTAACTATGTATTAGATTGGCATTTGTCTCATTCTTTATAGAAGCATGCATGAAAAGTAAAAAATTTTACTGAGTTAAATTTTTTTGCAAAAACATTTAAAACACATTTACACCATCAAAATACCAAAATGTCTGTATATATATATATATATATATATATATATATATATATATATATTATATATATATATATATATATAATATATATATATATATATATATATATATATATATATATATATATATATATAAATATATAAGATATAGATATAGATATAGATCAAAATCCAGTATTTTACATCAAAATATTCCAAAACTTGGATGTTTTAAGTACAAAATGGCTACTAATCCTAGCTACAAACACCCATTTGGCTATGCTAAAAAAACTTGTTAAAAAGAGCCTATTGCTCCTGAAATGCTAAAACTGCTTTAGCTATCCTCCGAACAGGAACAAGAAACTACTTAGGTACACTGGCTATGTGCCACTGCATATGAGTGGGAATATCCCTCATAGGAAGGGGGGGGGGGGGGGGGAACACCCATGGTCAAACCCTCCAGGTTCCTCAGAACCTCATGGAGACTGTCGGCATTGACCCCTCTAGCAAGTAGTTAGCCTCCTCATCACATATGGCGAGGTTCGCCTGTAGGTCGTAATGGTGCCACATCTGTGTTTTGCATAAATTTTCATGTCAGTACTTATTCTGCCTATAAAAACATTACATAAACATTCAAAAGCTAAAAAAAAAAAATTACTTAAAGTACTGTAAAAAATCATTCTTATCTTGAGGACCCTAGTTGGTCCTGGGTGGTAGCATCAAGTCTGGGTCACCGGTAAATTCCATGCCCTCATAAGCATAGTCATCAATTATCACAATTTGGCCACTAAACCACTAGAAGAAATCTTCATCGAAGAAATCCTAGATCGGTCCTCCTCCTGTGTGAGGATCGAGTGATGACCAGCGACCCTGCCTTGGCTCCCTCAGATCAAGGGGACCTAAGCTCATCCTTGGGCACATAATGGGAACCCTCTCAAGGAAGAATCAGACTATGATAGTACCATAGCCAAAACTGTGTTGGGTATGAGTCTTGCATGCTGTTAATTCTACCTTCAACTGGCAAAGCACTGCTTCACACCAATAAACATCTGTGGCTGGACATAGTCAATTGCAAGCAATAGTTGGGCATTTTTCACAACGTGGGGAATCTTTGACCCCACCAAATTCACAATCAACCATAAAAATTCCCTCATAGACCTAGACCTTATCCTCTCTACCGGGACTCTGTTGTTGACTAGTCCACTCTTAGGGATGCAGTAGGATTACACCAACACTAAGGTAGATCGTAGATTTGGCCTACCACCAGTGAGGTTTGCCTATGCCCAATGGCACGACAAACCAATTAGAAAATATATGTCATCACGGTCAATAGCCGACTCCTGGTCTCCAGTCTTGAACACTTGCTCGTGCTCATCCCAACGCTGGATAATCCATCTCAATAAATCCTCCTGCCCTTTCATCAGCTCCAACTTTGCATACTTTAGTAAAGCGCAGTGGTGCAATGCAAGTATGCATGCTAGATCATTTTGCATAAGCAATTCCTAGCTATCATGGGCCTGTTCTCTCCATAGGTGAGTCATTATGGCCTGAAACCTTCACAAAATAACCTTAAAAACAATCAAAATGGGGCAAAATAGCTTCAAGAATCCTTGTATGAGGGTTTTCACTGCGCCCTTCAGCTCTAACACCCTCACCAGTGATACACAGGGAGGATTAACGCCCTCCAGTGGCTCGTACAGTGCATTTAACACTCCCTACAGTCCATCTTGAGGGCGTTAGTGCATAAATAGGGCTTTAGGGCACCTCAGATTTGCAAAATTCCACCCCTGAAACTGTCATGAAAGGTTAAGAAATGCATAGAGCAAGGTTTTAGCCTTCACCTAGGACTAATGACACATTGATTGGTTGCCCAGATCTCTTGCAATGGTATGTGGAAAATCTGCACCTCTTTAGCTCCAAAATGCTCTCACAAATCTCAAATAGTGAAAATGCTGAATGTGAAATCTCAAAACTTTTCCTTATATTTATTTTGGAGACATGATTTTTTGAAATCATTAAAGAGGAAGTAGTCCATTCTCCATATCATGCATAAACCCATATGATAGGATTTGCTGCCTTTTTATACTTTTTAACGCTTTTTGATGAAAGTACCTTCAAGAATGAAAATCAGTAAAAGCTGCATGCAATTCCCAATAGAGCATTTTTTGGGATATTTTATTGCTCTTTAAAAAATAGAAACATCCTTGTGTTTTTCATTGTTGGGCTCGTTAAATATATACAATGATGGTTTGAGCAACTCTTTTTTCGTTCTTTTTCTAGCTCATTAAACTGAAAAAGACCATTAGAGCTTTCTTTTTAGGAACTTTTTTCTCACTCGTTAAACTAAAAAAATCCCTAGTTTTGTCTTTAGGCTCGTTAAACTTTATAGAGATGACCTGAGCATTCTTTTAGGTAATTTTCTTGATCGTTATACTAAAAAATCCTGAGTTTTTTTACCAGGCTCGTTAAACATATAAGGTAGCAACAAGAGCACCTGTTTTTTTTTAGGCTATTTCTCGCTCTTAAATCGAAAAAATCCCTTAGTTTTTCCCCTCCTTCGGGCTCGTTAAAATCTGAAGGAGGAATGAGTAGTTATTTTCCTCTTTTTCCTCACTAACTAAACTAAAAAAGATACGTTGAGTTTTCTTCATTTGACTCGTTAAAGTTTAAATGAAGGTATTGATTTTGTCGTCGCATGACTCATTAAAAATTCATGAAGAAAAACGAGTTTAGTCTGTCTCCTCGTACTCGTAACAAAATGAGGTCGACATCTATTGAACATAGGTTTCTCTTTATCTAGATTCAATAGATTAGCTAACGGAAAAGTAACTGATCCGAGTATACTATTAACCTTTTGTCGCACCCGGTTAACAATTATGAAAAAGGGACCACCATGGAGTTGGTATTTACGATCTTTTCAGACTCTCTAAATATGAAAAGACCACCGAGTTGTCTAGTTTGGACTCTTTAAATTACACAGACAAGATATAGAGTCGCTCTTTTTGTGGTCCTTTTCAGACTCTTTAAATATGAAAAGATCGATGAGTTTGCCTGTCTGGACTCACTAAACTAATCAGATAGGGTAGAGAGTCACTCTTTTTGTTGTCCTTTTCAGACTCTTTAAATATGAAAAGATCGATGAGTTTACTTGTCTAGACTCATTAAAATAATCAGACGGGGAAAGTGCATAGTACAACTATATTCTGTATTAGAAAGCGTGGTTTGGTAGCAGTCGTTCCCTTGAACATGGCACTCCCTCAGATAAACCTTCCTTGTGACGACCTCTCAGTATGAATCCTACCATCCTATGAGTTTAGCCTATATACCCTGATGTTCTTGCATCTTCATATCCTAACACTCTTTGGTGCTCATGAGTCTAGTGTTGTTTGGTTAAAACCATTGTCATGCCTTCTTTTGTTCAAGGGTTAACCTTTTGTTTCCTCTATCAACCAATCAAGCATATCCTTTCATCATGTCCTCTGTTTTTTAGACCCAAATGCTCAAAATATTCATCAAAAAACAAAATCATTCTTGTCCCGTTTCGTGTCGATTGATGTAGGACACATTATTGCCTACCTTTCGACAGGTTTCTTCCTATTGAATTCAACACTCTGTCTAGGAAGATAACCCAGAAACACATTCAGTGCCTTGGTACTTGCAAACATTAGTGGCAGGTTTCTTTGTGTTTGATTAGGGGTTCTCATTATTGGCTCCTAGTTAAGTGATTCTACGGGTGTTCGACGACAAAGACATCTTTCAAACTCATTAGATTGTACTATGCATCTTAGAGACCATCACCATTATCGGTGGCCTTCCTCGCTTCTGTTAATGATCTCCATTATTGACTGGTAATCAGATGTTTTCATGCATGTTCAATGTCAATGCATATATTCACATGTATCGATCTATGTTGTTCGGTGAAGCAAAAATCAAGACGTTGGGTAGAGGCTTGCATCATTCAGCCTTGTTTCCTCTCCTAAGTTTCGGATATTATTTTTAGGAGACAAATTTTCAGGTTGATTCTATTATGACACCGGATCTACATTGTGGTTATCGGCGTACTAATGTCATATCTCTTTAGAGAAAAATCACTCTAACATAGCTACTGAGCATGGGAATGCCCGACGCAGGACATGATTTTAGCAGTTTTATATATATGTGTTGTATCAGGTTTCCCTTGCCACCCGAAGCTTGGATCCTCTCTCTCTTTTTGAAGGAAACTTACAGTTAAAGTAAAGTATTTTGGCCATCATCGCAGCCTTTGATCTCATACTTTAGGGGGCATCTGTTATACAACAAATTGACCTCCTCATCAACTCAGAGGGGAAAGACATGATAGCTGAAGCAAAGACCACAATTACAGGCCTTGATTCCATGCTAACGTTGGTTGTACACTAACAAACTTCTTTATAAAGCTTGTTCACAAGCCTAAGTGTGCATTAGTGACCCTACTAAATCAAGTTTCCAGTAAGGGGACATCGTTAGTGAAACTTGGTGAAGTTTTAAGGGTCAAAGGAACGAATTGACTCATAAATATCTAGATATTTGTTCCAAAAATTACTTAAGAAAAGAAAGGAAACATCCAAAATCGACCTATTTGGAGGGTTTATAATCCAAAAGAAGGAGGCAAATGGGAAAGAGCTGAAAAGCATGGAAAGTTCATTGCTTTTTCCCTAGTGAACTCAAGGAGGATCTTGGCAACCCTAACTCAATTGCTACATAAGCAAGGCTATGGCTATTGTGATAGGGGTCAGAGCATTTGAAAGGATAGCCTACTTTACTATTGAGCATTGTCTCATATCATAAGAAGTTGGCAAGAAGGGAGAGAGAGAGAGAGAAGTTGAAGGGGCAAAGGAAGGCTGATGCAATAGATGGTTGTAATCACACTTCCAATATTAATACAGAACTATAGTTGTTCTATCTACTCGATGGTGTTGGAACTATCATTCATTAAGTTGTTTGTCCAATATCTGTTTACATGAGTAGCTTAGTTACATGCAATTATATGTTCTTTATGTATTCATGTATTAGTTATCAGAGTTGTATGTTGTGATTATGCTTGTCTCTTCTTTATGTAGGACTTGACTTGGAGTCGGCTCAGGGGACTTCCACCTAGCTGCATTTGTGCTCTCCAGCAAATCTACATGGAGGCTTGAGGTAATCTCCTTCTCATACTTTGATAGTTGGTAATTACGTATGAACATGCATGTAACTTTGTGATAGTTGTAGATAATCTTACAGTCTGTCGAAGGTATTGGGAAGAACTTTAAGGGTATTTCCATCTCCATACACCATGCATTTTACCCCATAGAAATTGGGGGCTCTTTGGACACCAATACAAGAGTTGCAGGTGCACATTCCATAGGTTGGCACTGTGTCAACCAACCTTGCAGTAGGCACGTCCGCGATCGAGGAAATGTTATGCACCTAGATGACTAACACAATAGTGCTGCTAGATGGCACACTCATTATAGAAAATGAGGCCAACATGCCTATGGTCAACGGGTTGAAGGGAATTAGATTAAACGTGGCTACGCTCCCTTGAGAGACACTCTATATTTTGCAGGATGGAGTCACTGTAGAACTACGAGCTAGAAAGGGTCACGTACTCTAGGTAATGAGTGAGCAGCACATCAACATTAAATAGTTGAGCCTACAGTGTGATGAGGTAGTGGCACAAAATAGACAAATAGCGCAGGTGGTAGAGGAAGCCTGCCAAATGGTCTTGAAGTTGGCCATCCAAGCATAAGAACTAGTGGAGGTGCGCGTTCAAAAATTATCAGTAGGGGTTTGCAAGGAAAAGGAAGAAATGGCCAGGGTTCAGTCGGAGCTGAACCTTCAGATAGAAAAATTGTAGTTGAAGGCACAACCTTCAACTCCGCTAGAGGTTAAGGAACAGTGCGCCACCGTGACCACCACAACAATGGTGGCAGTCAACAATGCAGTGACAGACTGCACAAAGTTATTCGAGCAATTGTTTGAGGTCCTCACCACCCTGTAGGAGGACTTGAACATACAATTCCTAGAGACAGAGGTGCATGAGCTACAACAGAGATACGACAAAGTAAAAGGGACAACGTAAATGGTTTCCCTCACAATGAGGCTTGCCAGGATGCAGCAGGCTAAAGCGCTCAAGGAGTAGGTGGATGCTACTCGACATAAGGAAGCAGTTTTTAAGGTGCGCCTACAGTGGTGGATTGATGAGGTGTATACCATTACAACCTCCATTGAAGATAAGCTCACACAGCTACAATCAAAGTAGGAAAGGATCTAGGTCATCAATTCAACCACAACGGTCACTGAACAATGCATCGAGGAAGTACAACAGGCAACTGCTCAGTGCGTTGCCGAACTTGCAACAATCTAGTTAGAGTTGGGAGGTCTTCGCACAAACATATTTGCACCAATAGAGTGACTTAAGGGTGAGTCATGATGTTTGTGTTGGGGACCTATTGGGATCTGGATCCCCCAAGGGAAGTTTTGGGGCTTAGAGCCTAGATTTTGGTCAAAGATTGTAATTCTGTTGTAAAGACTCTGCATTTTGTGGGCACGGAGTGCATAGTTTGTAAAAGAGTCATAGAGTTGTCCACCCTCAATTTTGTTATTGTAATGTCAGCTATAGAGATCTACCCATGGTCCGTGGACCATGGGATTATATAAATGGAGCGAGGCTCTAAGTAGTTAAGAGATAAAATTAATCACAATAAGGATGAAGAATTGAGATAGAGCTGAAGTGAAAAGTTTAGTTTTGGGTCATAAAGTAGGAGAAGGCTCCACAGATGAGTGTGCAGAGGCCTAGTCGTCCGCAACTGAGTGCGCAGACCCCTGCAGCTGAGTGCACAGGGTGAGTCAAGTCTGTAACAATTGGAAGTATTAATAAAGAGAAGTTTCCTATCATTTCTGTATATTTATTACCTGTTTTATGCATCTGTTACATTGGATATAAATTACACTTTTAATGCTTATATAATGTGTGAATGTGTATAACCATTTTGATTAAGTGAACACAAGATAGAATAACTATTTACGTGAAGATAAGTAAGGTCTATTAAGATGATAAGTAAGATACATGGTGTAGTATGGGGAAATAGCACAGTTCGCTACCATAGCAGTGCCAAATCATCTCAACCCCTAGTTAGGGCTGCGTGAAAGACGATTCTAATAGATCACAAAGGTATTGAAGGTTAGAACAGTGCGTGGAATGACTTGCGCAAAGGCAGACATAATTGGAGTAAAATGACATCACAAAAATCTAAAGGGTGTCGAAACTTGGTTCCAGCATCCCCCCATATTGCTTCGAGTGAGACTCCAGTCCGCGCTTTGTGGGATGATGCCGAAAGGGCCAGTAGTGTAGGGATTTGTTTGGTTAAATAACTTTGAACCTGGGTACGACCCCCATAAGCCAACACATTGGCTGGCTGATTGATAAAGTTGTTGATAACATCATCTTTAGTAGATCCTTGAATTAAAGTGCCTCTGCTACTGTAAGTGGTGAATGAATGCTTTCTTCCAGGTATGCGGGTGGTTGTCTACATATTTTTACAATGGGCAGACTTGGTTTGGTAGGAGGATATAACACAATATTTTCTATAGCATCCCCTTTAGCAATAGTCATGCTACCATCATAGCAACCTATGTAAGCATTGACTATTGCCAACCAGGGTTGGCCCAAAATTAGAGGGTGTCCATCCAATTGACTCTTTGGGTTTATAACACGATAATCTACTAGATACTCCCATGATCCAGGTGGCTCTAGAGAGACACATAGGACAAAGAAGGATAAAAAATCAAAGTGTTTGGATTATGCTTGACCGAGGACCAGGTTGTAGATCTCGTCGTCCTGGTTGTGGAGGTGTGAACGGTTCGTCAAACCGAGCTCATATGTGAAAGATAGAGCTCTTTAAAGTTTGATATGACAGGGGAAAAGAGGGGCCCGTAGTGTTCCACATGGCATCCCATTAAGTAGGTGGGACCCACATGGCAGCCCGTCAAGCATTGACACTTGGTGTTCTTTCATTGGTCTCCTGAAACATGCATAAGAGACAAGAATCATTTTTATGGAAAATGGTTATTAAATAACCATATAACAAAATTTGTTTTAATATATAGTTATTAATATAAATATATAAAAACAATAAACCAAAATTATTCTAAGACCGATGAGCCATAACTACCCACTGGCCTAATCACCCCTTTAAAACAACAAATTGCATCTTATTATATATATATATATATATTATATATAATATATATATATATATATATGTTAAGGCCGACAACCATAACCCCCACCAACCTTCATGCAATCGCAACAATGTTCAGTCATATATTCGAGATCAACGGCCATAACCTCTGCCGAACCCTCCTCCACAACCTCTGCATATATATCAGCGATATATTACATTGTATTGTGGGGTGGGCATGAGCCATCGGTTGCAGACCTAGCCCACACCCTATCGCCCCGACCCTTTATACATATGCGACCATATATATCAAGGAAACCCCTATTAAAGCGTCGATACCATATACTGATTGCTGATTTTATCAGTGCCGATCGCCGATTTGATCGGCACCGATTAGGAAAATCACTGATTTATCGGTGAAATCTCGTAAATCATGCCAATAAACGCACCAGCGTCCATGTTAATCACCGATTCAAAGTGCCGATCACTGATTGCAATTAATCCGCTGATATTACTACGTTGATAGCCGTTAAAGGGATTAAAGTGTTAGTGCGGGGTTTAAGGGGCGGGCCACCCAATGCAGACCCGACCTCCATTTCAAATACATTTATGGTTATAAAATATATATATAGAGGGGCAAGATTTGATCCCCTGACCTCTCCTTAAACATTTGCCCATGTTACCGAGGCGCTAAACAAATCACATTGGTTAATCCGTCGAGGAAATTAATTTAAACAATCAATTTTGCCTCTCCACACAACTCTAGATAGAGGAGAGAGACTACGGGCACAGATTTTGAGGCAGAAGGTGGGCAGACTTTTCGAGGCAACTAATTAATATTTTAATGCAGGAACCATGAATTTTGCAAGAGGGCAAAATTTTCACTTTGACAGAATTTGAGAAATTTTATATGGATTTTACACCTCTCGTCACCATGAAAAAAATGGTGCTATTCGTTTCATCATTAGAGGTCTACATTTTCTAGTCATTTCCAGAATGCACACGGAACCATGATTTCAACAAAAACAGGGAGCAGAACCATGAGCCATGAAATTTTCCCAAGGAGGTAAAATTTTGACATTTCAGAATATAGTCAAGTTTATATGTGTTTTTCATGGTTTTCCACAGGGATCACAATGGCAAGATCAGATTCACCATCTGAGTTGCAGATTTACAGTCCATCCATGGAATAGAATCTTTGAGGAATCTCGGGGGAATCTAAAAGATTCCTTGAGCACAAAGTTCTCAACTTCTCAGAATTTGGATTTTGGATAGTAGATTTAGCACTACTTGATGCCATAAATCGGATGGTGTCTTCAGATTTCTTATTCTCTCATTTCTTCTTCTAGTCACTTTTCTAAGTGCCAGTGTAGATGTCCACATTCTTGTGTGAGCAACCATCTTCATGCGATTGATGCCTTGAGATCGATGGTCTGAGCAACTTCAATAGTGTGACATCCACTTCTTCAAATGGGTGTTGGTTGTGAGGTATATGATTTGTTCATGTACTTCTTCTTTTTGAATTAGGTTGTACATATCCTTGATTGATGTTGATGCAGGATCTTGCTTATTACATGTTGTCATGATTCTTTGATTGATTTGATGCAGAATCTTCTATGTGATGTACTTGTTGTCATAACTCTTCATGTTATGTTTTGAGAACCCTTGTTGTATGTTGTTGGGGTACTCTTGTTGTCATTAGGCATGTTTTGTTTTGACATCCCTTTTGTGCCATGTTGGCGGGATGCTCACCACGCATGTTTTTGTGTCATACTGATAGGAGTCTTTTGACTGAGAATTCCATTAGTGGAATATCTCTTAGAGCCACTACTGCATGAGGGCATTTTTCCCTGTATGATCAAGACATCATCTCTTGTGTACATCACCATGATTTACAACACTTAATGCAATGGCCTACACCATCTTGACATCGGGGCCCGGAGACATAATCCCTCCTGGACGAACTCTGTTATCAACAACTTATGTTTTCATGTGTTTATGATTGTTATGTTCTTCTTCTTTTCTGCATGTAGATGTATTCATTAATGTTCTTTTACAAATCAATTTTAACAGATCACGAAAGTAAAAGGTCTTGGAAGGGTCCTTCATCACACCCGGACCTCGATTAAATGGTATTAGAGCAATCTTTGCGTTGATGTGAGTTGCAGTGTGAATAATGACAGAGGATGAAAGAGCGATGTACGAGACCATGCTCAACATTTCCAAGAAAGTGGAAATTGTGTATGAAACTCTACAGAAAGAGACAGAGGAAAAGGAGCAGTTGCAGCTTCAGTTGCAAGCCACAAAAGAGGTCATGGAAGAACTGAAGCAAAACAAACATAATCTTCAAATTGAGAACACTAAATTGAAGATGCATCTACATGAAGAGAAGGAGGAGAAACAAAGTTTTCTACGACAGCTGCAAGCAAAGGACAAGGGCTTAGAAAAGCTGTAGCGTAACCCATGCGAGGTAAAAAGTAGTTCTCCATCTTCATGTATGTTTCCTGATGATGATTTTGTTGTGTTTGAAAATCAAACCATAGGAATTGGTTCCAAACTGTTGAAAAGAATGGGGTACAAAGGAAAAGGCTTGGCCGTTACTGGCCAAGGCATTACCAACCCCATCAAAGCAGAGGAATTACCCCATTAGGCAAGACTTAGGTATGTCAGGAAAGAATTTGGGAAATGCACTGAGACAACTAGAGAACCACCAACAATGGATGATGAGAAACCCTCATTAGATACTTGCAAATCGAAAGAGAAGGTAAAAGATGTTGATTTCCTTTCGATTTCATCTTCTCATAGTATGATGTCTGTTGGAGGTTTGGAGATCCCAATTACAGGGACAAACATGAGGCTCCTTACAAGGATGATGCACAAGGAGAAAGAAGAACTTGGTATTGATAACCAAGCCATAACTCCACCTTTGGAGGTTGTGCACGAAAATCCATTTGTAGGCTCGAGATACACTAAAGGAGAGTGCTTAAAGGTGTTAGATTTGTCTGAGACATCGTCAAGGAAAGAGTATGATGGGAAAACATCCCCATCATCCCATGGTAGTGCCCATTGTAGGGAGAGAGCTGAGGCAAGCTCTTATCACCATAATGATATCATAAACAACAAAGAAATGTATAACCATTTTCGATCTTCGAATGTTCATTTTGATTATGATCATGTTGTTAATAATGAACAAAGATCAAGGCATCAGAAAACATGTGCCTTTTGTGGTTTACCTAACCACACCTTTCTACGTGTTGGAAAAGGATAAAAGCACTCGAGGCATGAAAGACCCTCTCAATAGCATGAAAAGAAATAGGTTAAGTAAATATGGAGGAAGAAAGCCTACTGCACTCATTGCAATAGAAATGGCCATCAAAGAGCCACTTGCTGGAAGCTCCATCGAGAGAAGCGCCTTAAAGACAAAGCGTCAGTGCATAAACCAAGAAGAGAAGTTGTTCGATAGGAAAAACCACCTCAAGGAGGTGACCCATTCACAGTGATAAGTGAAAAATGTTTTTTTGACATGTTGTCATTTCATGGTCATTATTTTGTAAATCATTTGTTGCATTTTAAAGTGTAAAAGTGATGATGTGTTTCCATCACTTGGTCAACAACAATGATGTTTGGTCATGTTTTGAGTCATATTTTGAGTTGCATGTTAAAACTTTGAAAGTGATGTTGTGTTTCCATCACTTGTCAAAACAATATTCTTTGGCCTTATGTATGTAAATCATGTGTTGCAGTGATGATGTGTTTTCCATCACTTTTTGAAGAAACAATGATATGTTGGCCTTGTTGTCATAGTTGGAGTATTACGTCCATCTCGATGTAAACTTGACCACCGAGTATGTGTTATAAACTTGTGGCAAGTATGGGACATTTGGGTCTTTAGTTGGTCATGTCATTAAAAGCATCTAATTTGCAAAACAATGTACTACAAGTTGCAGAGGTAGGAGGTGTCGGCTCATCGCTTAAGGCTCTAAAGAACAAAGGTGAAGGAGATGGAAGCGAGACCTTTTCAGGATGCTTGTGATGCAGACAGGGTACAAAGAAAGTGCAAATCATTTTTTCATGCTTTTGGAGGACCAAAGGATCCTCAATGGGGAGTATTGATCCAAGTGGCTCCAGAGAGACGCACAGGACAAAGATGGCTCAAAAATCAAAGTGTTTGGATTACTCTTGACCAAGGACCATATCGTAGATCTCATTGTCCTGATCGTGGAGGTGTGAACGGTTCATCAAACCGAACTCATATGCGAAAGATAGAGCTCTTCAAAGTTTGATATGACAGGGGAAAAGAGGGGCCCGTAGTGTGCCACATGGCATCCCATTAAGTAGGTGGGACCCACATGGTAGCTCATCAAGCATTGACACTTGGTGTTCTTTCATTGGTCTCCTGAAACCTGCATAAGAGACAAGAATCATTTTTATGGAAAATGGTTATTAAATAACCATATAACAAAATTTGTTTTAATATATAGTTATTAATATAACTATGTAAAAACAATAAACCAAAATTATTCTAAGACTGACGAGCCATAACTACCCACTGGCCTAATCACCCCTTTAAAACAACAAAACACACACACACACACACACACACACACACACAAAAACACACACACACACACACACACAACACACACACACATATATATATATATATATGTTAAGGCCGAAAACCATAACCCCCGCCAACCTTCTTGCAATCGCAACAATGTTCAGTGATATATTCGAGATCAACGACCATAACATCTGCCAACCCTCCTCCACAACCTCCGCATATATATCAACCATATATTACATTGTATTATGGGGTGGGCATGGGCCATCAATAGTGGACCTGGTCCACACCCTATTGCCCTGACCCTTTATACATATGCAACCATATATATCGGGGAAACCCCTATTAAAGCGCCGATTTGTTATCGCCAATACCATATACCGATCGCCGATTTTATCGGCGCTGATTTAATCAACGCCAATTAGGCCGATCGCTGATTTATTGGTGAAATCCCGTAAATCGTGCTGATAAATGCACCAACGCCCATGTTAATCGTCGATTCAAAGCGCCGATTGCCCATTGCAATTAATCCGCTGATATTACTGCGCTGATAGTTGTTATAGGGATTAAAGTGTTAGCACGGGGTTTAAGGGGCAGGCAACCCAATGCAGACCCGATCCCTATTTAAAATACAATTATGGTTATAATATATATATATATATATTAATTATATATATAAATATATATATATATATATATATATATATATATATATATATATATATATATATATATAGGGGCATGATTTGATCCCTCAACCTCTCCTTAACCATTTGCCCATGTTACCAAGGCGCTAATCGAATCACATTGGTTAATCCGCCGAGGAAATTAATTTAAACAGTCATTTTTGCCTTTGCATGTAGTTTGAGATAGAGGAGAGAGACTGCGTGCAAATATTTCAAGGCAGAAGGCAGGCACACTTTTCGAGGCAGCTAATTAATATTTTAATGCAGGAACCATGAAGTTTGCAGGAGGGAAAATTTTTCACTTTGACAGAATTTGACAAATTTTATTTGGATTTTACACCTCTCATCTCCATGAACACAATGGTGCTGTTTGTTTCTTCATCAGAGGTCTGCATATTCCAGTTATTTCTTGAATGCATGTGGAACCATGATTTCAACAAAAACATGGAGTGGAACCATGAGCCATGAAATTTTTCGAAGGATGTAAAATTTTGACATTTCAAAATATAGTCAAGTTTATACTTGTTTTTCATGGTTTTCCACAGGGATCGCAATGGCGAGATCAGATTTTCCATCTGAGTTGCAGATTTACAGTCCATCCATGCAACAAAATCTTTGAGGAATCCTAGGGAATCTAAAAGATTTCTTGAGCCAAGAATTCTCAACTTCTCAGAATTTGGATTTTGGACAGTCGATTCAGCGCTACTTGACGCCAAAAATCTGATGGTCTCTTTAGATTTCTTATTCTATCATTCCTTCTTCTAGTCAATTTTCTAAGTGCCAGTGCATATGTCCACATTCTTGTGTGAGCAACCATCTTCATGTGATCGATGCCTTGAGATCGATGATTCGAGTAGCTTCAGCAGTGTGACATCCACTTCTTCAAATGGCCCTTGGTTGTGAGGTATATGATGTGTTCATGTACTTATTCTTTCTGCATTAGGTTGTACAGATCCTTGATTGATGTTGATGTAGGATCTTGTTTATTACATGTTGTCATGATTCGTTGCTTGATTTGCTGCAGAATATTCTATGTGATGTACTTTCTATCATAACTCTTCATGTTATGTTTTGGCATCCCTTGTTTTATGTTGTTGGGATACTCTTGTTGTCGTCAGGCATGTTTTGTTTTGACATCCTTTTTGTGCCATCTTTGCGGGATGCTCACCATGCATGTTTTTGTGTCATATTGATAGGAGTATTTTGACTGAGAATTCCATTAGTGGAATATCTCTTAGAGCCACTCCTGCGCGAGGGAATTTTTCCTTGTATGATTGAGACATCATCTCTTGTGTACATCACCATAATTGGCAACATTTAATGCAGCAGTCTACACCATCTTGACACCGGGGCCTGGAGACGTAGTCCCTCCTGGATGAACTCCCTTATCAACGGTTTAGGTTTTCATGTGTTGATGATTGTTATGTTCCTCTTCTTTTCCGCATGTAGATGTATTCATTAATGTTCTTTTAAAAAGAAATTTTAACACATCACGAAAGTAAAAGGTCTTGGAAGGGTCCTTCGTCACACCCGAACCTGGATCATCCCATGAATCAATAGAAAGAATAATATCCTGTAAACTTCCTTCTGGCTTTACCACCAAATGATCAACAAGTTCTAGTAGGGTGGTGGTTGGTTCCAGAGTTGTAATACCGATTGTCTGATAGGTTTATGTTGTTAAGATGTTAATGGTTGCACCCAGATCAAATAGTGTGTTTGGAAAGGAGTGACCATATATTTGAATTGTAACAATGGGATTCCCAGGATCTTCATATTTAATTGGAGTTTTCCCTCCCAAGAGTAAATCAGATAAGGTCCCTACAACATGAATGGTGGGTGAGGTTTTTGCTTTCCTCATAGGCTTCTTTACACATAGCTCTTTAATCATTTTAGCATAAATAGGAATATCTTGGATGGCCTGGAGGAGAGGAATTTTAATACAAAGATTTTTTAGTTCCCCTACAAGATCAAAATCTGGATAAATAATTAGTTTGGATATTGTTAGCCTTTCGGGGAATGGGGAAGAAGTGACTGTGAGTTTTTCAGGATCGTTATGTTGATCTGTATCTTCTCCTTGTTTTATTTATGTATCATTTATAGTTGATGGTATATGTACAGGTGGGGTTTCCAACTCAATTGATGGCTGGTATTTGCTTTCCCCAGGGGTAATGATACGTCCTGACCTCAATCTAAGTTCATTACATTACTTTTGTTCAATCTCATAGTCTAAGCTCTCGACAATTTGCACCAGCTGAACCGATCTATTATTGGGATTTAGATTCGGTTGAGTTGGAGATTGAAGATGTAGAAGAGGCTGAGGATTTTGTTGTAATGGATATGGGGATGATAATGCAGGTTGAGGTTGAGGACTTGTCCCCATGGGTGTGTTGGATATCCCCAAAGGTTTATGCCAATTCGAAGACCAGTTTGGATTTTGAGAAGTAGAGGTAGGCCACTCGGATGGATATGGATTACCTTGCCAAACATGAGCAAAAAGAGAATTTGGATAGCCATTACCCGGAAAGGATTGAGTTGGCCAAGGTGTCATAGAGAATGGCTGGGATTGCCAATTTGAGTAAGGTGACTGGCCTTGCCATGGTGCCCCTGGGTTCTTTTGCTAATTAAATTATGGAGAAGGAAAGATTTGGGATGCGTCTTGTAACATACTTGTAGGTTTGGCTTGCCATTGTCGACGCTGGTTCATTAAGTATACTAGCTTTGTATCTTCTTCTGCTTCTTTGAAAACTGCTTTTAGCCGGGGAAGTGATGGACATTGTTCAGTGGTGTGATGCTTGGTGTAGATGGCACATGTCTGGACCATGTCCAATGGAAACTCTCATTGGTTGTTCTTCTTCCAACAACGTGGGCAGAAAATGACCAAATTCTATTCTACTAAAGCTTGTTTCTGTTTAACCTACAGGATGCCCAGCTACGTTATGAGGGTGCCCAGGATGTCCATCCTAAAGTCTTCCAAG
The DNA here is from genome assembly GCA_000404065.3 of Pinus taeda. Taxonomy (NCBI): domain Eukaryota; kingdom Viridiplantae; phylum Streptophyta; class Pinopsida; order Pinales; family Pinaceae; genus Pinus; species Pinus taeda. Next base: position 18,531 of record APFE031260341.1, on the reverse strand, counting down.
AGGTTACGGATTTCCATTCTTGTTATGACTCCACTGTGTGGTTTTCTTTCTCTGGTCATAGGATCTCGGCTTCCTGACCCTGTGCGTGTGCTACCTTGCGAACACCTGATACACAAGTGAATGATTTCATCATAATATTCTTGAGAAACATCTCCCTTTCCCATCAAATTTAGAATTTCTACCCATTCTTCCTTCATTCCCTTAATTAAGATATCTCTCGAGACTTCTATTGGTAAAGTGGTGTGAGGGGATCTCTGTAAATTATAGTGAAACCATTCGATATATTCTTCTAGAGTTTCAATATCGTTTGTAGCCATCTTAAAGATTTCATATTTCAATTCCCTAGTTTTGCAAAAGTCTTGGTATCTTGTGAGAAAATAAGTTTTCTTGTCATCCCAAGAGTTAATAGTATGTTCACCTAGACAAATGAACCATCTCAAAGCTACTCCTTTCAGAGTAGAAGGGAATAGTTTTAGTTTTTGAGGGTCGGTGGTATAGTCATATCCTCTACAGAGGACATCAAACTCAAATAAGAAGGCATCCAACTCCTCCATGATCATCCCATGAAAAGTTGGGATGCTTTCTAAGGGAATAGATTTCATCAGGGCATTGGCGACTTGGTCGAATATGGGGTATTCCAATGTCGAGGTTTGACCTTGAGGTGGTAGATTTTCCATTTGGTAAAAAATGTGGCAATATCCTTCAAGGATTTTAGGGGGTGCTATTGGAGTAAATAGAGGATTCACAATCCAAGTTGGTTTTGCAGGACTGCCTAGATCTGGGATTACAGGAGATCCTTGTTCAGACATCTGAGGTCCTGCCTTAGTAGTTCCACTGGTTTCTCCCTCTCCTTCTTTTAAGTTGCGTGATTTTCCCTCTTGTAGAGGATCATAATGTAAATTTGCTGTAATCTAGAAACTCTATTCAGATCCTCCAAATTGACTATGAATCTCAGCGTAGGCTATAGATGGTGAGCCTGTTGCGTGAGGGATTATAGTAGGGCTTTTTCCAGTGACAGTTTGGAATCCTACTGATGCTTGAGACTCTTCTTTTCTTATGATTTAGTTTATAAAAGTTGTTCTCCCAAGGCTCATCGATACCTTGGGTTTTGCGGATTTAGGTGGGGGGTTCTGATATTTTTCTATCTTTCTATTCCTAGTCATTCATAAAAAAACTATTTCTATTTAACCTCTATGTTTTTTCTGGAAAGTGGGTTGATGAGCAAGCACTTTGCTTGTTGGTCATGCAGGTTCTTACCTCTCATTTTTAAAACCCAATTCTCTTACAACAAGATAAGAGGAAATCACTTTGAAACACTCTCCTCGGCAACACCGCCAAAATGTTGGTGCACTAAGATGTCTTATTACAAGCAATCTCAATACCTACATTCATTATCAACCCAGGGCAAGTATTTTTATTTCAAGAGTGTCAACGCTATATATGCAGTGAATTCAAAGGTCATTCTATGTTCTAATCATTGCAATTGCTAATGCCTATTTATCCAAGTTCAATCCATACACTTCTAAAAGGAATTCATAACACACTTTCGAAGCTACTTAATCTATTCTGAAAACAACTGAATCAAAATGAAAATAGGAAGAATCACACTTGACTATCTATATTGTATTGAAACTCATTCATTTAACATGAAGGAAATCTATGGTAATTGAAAAACAAATAACCATATTACATCTCATGGAAAGCAAACACCTTAGCTTTGAAATCTATGATAGCGTTAACTTAAAATGAACAACAATATGGAATGAACGTAACCAATTCAGTAAAGAGCATCACACATATAACATAACCATTTCAATAAAGAAGATCATGCATATATAATTGCACAACTAAATCTATAATCTTGATTGAACAACAAAGCAAATCAGAATCATCAATCCTCACAGTAATCAAAATGATACTAACTTTGCAAACTAATAATAATGAACAGTGAAGAATAAACATAAATAATTATAACATAGTTGGAGTAGTAGATCCTCTATTGACTGGGCCCAAAGTCTCCAGAAGTCCTCGCTGTTAAATACTTAGAATATGATTATGAATTAAATGCAATATTATTTATTAAAATCAATAAGACAGTTACAACATCACCGAGATGAAAGTATTATATGTCCAAAAAGAATAGTTACAATATGTGAATTCCTAAATTAGCTATTCAGCTCACCTTACGTCTTTATATAACATTTAGAAAATTAAATAGATAAAAGTGAGTCCTCAGAATCAGGGGATCCTGAGGATTTTACAATACTCGATCTGATGTCATCATAAAATAGCATTGGTCCTCATAGTCTTCTATTTTCTTTCATGCTTAGGACGATGTCTCTTTTCCTTTATTGGTTGCTGTTGTCTTTTCGATTGAACATCTATCGTCCAATCTGCATCCATGCATACGAAGATAGTGAAAGTCATTTTTCTACGCCCAAATTTATCTAGTTTGTTACTAAGTGATTTTACCCAACTTCTGCGATTGTTTCCTCTTTTTTGATCCATAAAACAAAGACAAACATATGAAGGCAAATGATAAATTAGGTTATTTACGAGGAGAAATCATAACTTTTCCTCTTCCCAACACTTATCAACCTCAAATTTATTGATTAATTAGAAACAAATAACCAAAAAAGGAAACCATTAACATATAATATTCATAATTAGAGGGTTTAGAAGTACATCTATTGAAAAATAATGAGGTATAAATATATAAGTTAGAAGCTTTATTTATAAATATTTTACAAAAAATTACATGCATTTGAGCTCTTTGTCTTCATAGATACTAGCCATAGTTAAGGGCCAAGAAATTGTAAGCCAAAAGAGTGAAAGAACATGAGGAAACATCTGCCCAAAAGGAAAAACCATATGTCTTCTTGCAAATTTGTTTGTATCATTACATGGAATATTAGAGGGAAAGGAACTCAAAAATCACTGAGACACTATGGTGGCTGTAAGAAAAACTACTTAGAGGTGCGTTCCTCACCCAATTAGCATTGTGGAGGGTCCTCCCAAACCATCGGGATAGGCTTGTAATATTTTTCATCATTAGGGAGGGGATGCCCCATGGAGGAAAGCTGACTGGAAGCCACCGGTTGAACCATCTGCTGAGGTGTCTACGTGGCACCATGGATTTTGACATGGGAACCCTTGTCGCTTGAGGGATCTAGGTCAATCAGAGAGGTCTTCATGTCTCCATGTGGCTGCTGATGTTTAGGCAATAAAATGTAGAGCCTGACATAGTGCCCGATCATCTAAACATGGGAGAGCGAGGTAGAGTTGTTCATTGTATCAGTTTAAAGGGAAGATGAGCTATGAAGATGCATTCCCAGGGTCCCAACAAGTCTTCATAATTTCATTTTAGTGTAATGAAAATGAAAATCTAGATCCATAAAATTTCCCTCTAGTAAATCATTCACATCCTCCTAGTCCCTAAAGTGGCGACCAAGAAGATTACGCAAATCCTAGAGGTGGTCTCCTATGATTCAAAGTGCTGGAAATTTTGCATGAGTTACCATTCGATGATTGCAATGGGGGATGCCACTATCACAAATATCGTCACATTGTCCATGCCAGGTTGGAGATCTGCCCATACCCCTACTACCTCTCTGAGGGTATCAAAAATCATGCATAATGTCTATAACAATTCCTACCAGAATTATTGCTAATTCTACAGCTGTTTGCGAGCTACTGAGGATTAGAGTTGCGCTTTTCTCCTTGAGCTATGCCTTTTATCGTGGTATCCAACTCACCATGCTATAGGATGAGTGTGCCAAGCCAACCTAGGCCATAAATTCTAAGGGCAGGTGGGCTTTCCACCGACTATTTATCTTGGATGATGAGTGCGATGGAGGGCGTGCCAATGGCCACACCAAAAATTTGGTTCATTCATTTTGGAGGTGGAACTCGATGAGTTTTATTTTTTTATGCTATAGATTCATAAATGTGCCTGGGAAATATATGATACTGCCCACTATTGGATCCAAACAAGTACATTATCCAGTGATGGGCATATACTGCACGTGCATTTATGAGTCTATAACATAACAAATAAGACTTGCTTTCATGGAGGATGTTAATGCCTTGCAATTGTCCTCTATCACCCGGATTTAAGGGAAGTCCATATATGATTTTAAATTGAGCAAAGTTTGTAATTAAAAATATAAGGTCAATGACATAGTTAAAAATTCATATTTATACTTAGATACAAGGACAAAAAAATTACTATATAATTATTTTAAAATTATAACTATGGATTTAGCCTAAAAAGCATTGAGAGTTTAGTCATTATCGTACTACTTAAATATTATATTAGATGCTTTGTGTTTTAAGAAATTAATTTCATGTTATATCAAAGTCAACAGTAATTGATTTCCGTTAACAACATAATAAATGAGTAAGTTCATTAACAAAAAAGATCAACCTATTTTATGTTGATTTTTTTTCCCATGTTGGTAAATTTTTTGTTGGAATTTATAGTTTTATTTGATTAATGAGAACATTTATTATCGAATTTTGTCTTTCGGAATTTGGCCCATTTTAAGATCATTTAGATTGGTATATTTTTGGAGAAAAGGATTAAATTGATAAAATTTTGAAAAAAATGTGTAAATCAAGATAAAATTTTATCTTAGTAGAAAAATTTAATCCATTGAGAAGGTTGACTTTTCCCACTTATTAAGTCACTTTATATAAATTTATACTATGCATGTAGTACTTTCTTCTCAATGTATATTATAATGAGTTTGTTTAAACCATGACGCAACTTCATTTGAGATTCTTATAATCATGATAAAATAGTGAACTATGTTATTGGTATTTAATTGTATAATTAACAATACTCTATTTATTAAGGGGCCATTGTTATAGTACTTTTTAAACAAAAGTTTAACTTCATTATTTGATAGAGTTTGTTGAATATATTTATTCCATCAACATGGTTCATATATGTTCATTGAGTTAATGAAATAAATAACATAAATACACATGAGATAATTCCACATAATAACAACAAAATTACTTATTTTAGTTATGAATTTGTCTATGAAATTGGCGACTAGCCAATCATAGGAATCTATTATGAATTTGTCCATGAAACTGGTGACTAGCCAATCATAGGAATCCATGATATATGACTGGTCACTTTATTTGAGTTTTCTATGAGGAGGAAAACTTGGAACTTATAAAGGAGGTCTCTACATAGGAGATTGAAATGGTCTTGAAGAGTTTTAAAAAAGATAAAGGTCCCAATCTGGATGGACTTCCCATCAAATCTTATTTGGAAAGCTTTGACTTCATTGGGAAAAATCTAAAGGATGAAATTAAATATTATAAGATAAATGGAAGGATCCTTGCTCCTTTCAATTCTAGTTTCCTGGCTCTCATTCTAAAATCAGACAAGGTTGATTCATTTGATAAATTATGGCTTATCTCATTCTGCAATTCAATTTACAAAATCATGTCAAAGATCACTGCATTGAGAAGAAAGCCCATCCTCTCGGAACACATTTCTCTTAAACGATAACAATTTGGGTTCCTAAAAGATCGCAAAATTCACGAAGCTATTGGCCTAGCTCAAAAGGCCTTCACTCTCTTCACACTCAAAAGAAAAAGTCCATCATCTATAAAGTGGATCCTTCAAAAATTTTGAGAGAATGGACTGGCTATATATCAAGTTGTTACTACTTCATCTGGGATTTGATACTCGATTTGTAAATTGGATATATAACTATATTTGTACTTCCTTAATGGACCTTCTAATCAATGGTTTAACTTCACCCTTTTTTAATCCTAAAAGGAGGCTTCAGCAAGGTTGTCCCTTGTCCCCATTTCTCTTCCTCTTGGTAGAAAAAGTGTTCATCTCATCCATTTTGGATACAAAGAGAAGACATCTGGTAAAATGTATTGTTATCTCTCTAGGATTCTCTCTTACACATCTCCTATTTGTTGATAATAACATTGTATTTCTTGGTGTAGATTATGGAAGCCTCTAAACTATCAATCAAATTTTGGACACTTCTCCACTCCCACTAGAATGTATATTAACCACGATAAATATTTTCTAATTGGAAGTTCCCTCGAGCAAGGTGATGTTGCGATAGTCTAAGGGAATCTACCAAAAAAACCTCTTCCTTTTGGAGGCCCTTTAAGATATTGAGGATTTATGTTGAAACCAAACAATTATAGGAAAAATGATTGGGCCTAGATTATTGCAAAGGTGGAATTTTACATTAAAAGTTGGTGTAACAAATGACTCTCTAGAGCAGGAAGATTGGTTCTCTGCAAATCTTTTATAGAACCTATTCCAGTTTATTGGGCATCTCTAGCTTGGATACCAAAAGGTACCCTCAACAAAATCAAACAAATCTCCTTGAGATATCTCGAGGTCGGCTAACAACATAAGAATCCCTTTACCCTGACTTCCTGGTCCTCCATAGATCTTCCAAAACCCCTTGGGGGATGGGGGCTGAAGAAGCTTACATGGTTCCCAAAATATCTTGTGGAAAAAGGAGTCTAGAAGTTGGCTAGAGGATTTAGGCTATGGTCACACATCATGGAACACAAATACATGTCTCCCGCATCCTTAATATAATGGATCAAATCCCCAAGAAAATCAACGTAGAATGGATAATGTTTTTAGTGAGCCATTGTAAATTATGTTAATCATATATTGTTGGGACTCAGATGGAAGGTGGGGAATGGTGCATCTCTTCTCATTGGAAAATACCCTTGGATAGGTAGCGGGGCCCCACACATTCTCTTTGATCAACTTGTTTAGACTATGAATGATCAAGGTTTCTTTTACCTTTACTAGGTCTTAAACATAACTGGCTTCGTCAAAGTGCAAGTATGGAAGGATGCTTATGAAATTCACTTGGAAGATCATATAGTTAAGGAATGGACCCACTACATGGACTTATTAAAACATAGTCTTATATCACTTTCTCCAACTGAGGACTCCTTAATTTAGTCTATGACCTCTTCTGGGAAATATGGTCCAAAGTTTGGATATTTGATATTGGCACAAAATGGAAATAGGTCTCCTCTTCCCGAGTGGTCTAACTTGATCTCGAAATTTTCATGCCCACCCAAATCCAAGCTCTTCATTTCACTCCTTTGAAATAAATCCCCTACCCGAGAGGTCCTTCAAAAAATATCTTTTATTGGTTCTAGAAGATGTCGTCTGTGCCTTCAGAACTTGGAATCCATTCCTCATGTATTTATTCACTTCTCCTTCACTCAACATATTTCAATTGTGAAGGAGAAGACTGCATTTGGAGTGGGATCTTTATTGAAGACCATATTTATGAATGATTGAAGAGAAAAATGAAGGAATCAATAAAATATTTACCTTTGGTGGACTGCTAGGGCATTTGGATTGAGTGAAATGGCACCATATTTGAGGATCAAGGGAACTCATACTTAAGATTTGTGTAAAAAATCTTGGCTTTATAAGAGTCTCTTCCTACGAAACTTCTGAGCCGTTCAATCAATCATCAATTAGAAATTACCATACAACAAGGTAAGCCATGGGCTTCTTGGATGGAGATGCAAATTCAAACCTAGTCATGGGAGGTGCTAGGGGGGTCATATATATATTTCTAAAAACCATTCATTTTCCTTTTCTTGTTGTACTAGTCCCACTACAAACACATTTGTGGAATTATTTTCTCTCAAACTTCTTCGGCTAGCTGAATTATTGCAATTATCAGAGATAAATATTTATGGAGACTCATGAAATGTGGTAAACTAGATAAATGGTAAATCACAACTAAAAAATCACACTATTCTCCCTTTTTTTCAAAATATCTCTAGTAGGCTGGATAAATAATCACACACATTTTTTACTCGTGCATACAATGAAATGAATCATGATTCTCATATCCTATCAAAAAGAGTTTTGATATTGGATAAGGACCAGTGGAAAATCATAGAAAATAAAGAAGGCATGCTCATCATTCTCCACTTGTGCCGTTGGGACTAGCTGGTCACTTCATGTATCATGGCTACTTTTCATAGAAACATACACACAATTGGTTTCTCTTTGTTGAAAACTCATATCAATGGATAGGTCAATGCAAATTCCATTTCCTACTTATAGGGCACCTGTGATCGTAGTTACAAGTTGTTTTTAGATGTTTTTCATAGGTCTCTCTTTGCTTTCCAGTTTCAAGAGAACTTGATATTGAGAATTTATATAGGACACCTTTTTGACTGCATATGTTATAATTGAAGATATCATGATACATGCACTTCATGTTGAATTTTTTGTGAAAGGAAATGTTATTCTTTTGATTTTTTTGAATGTAAACTAGGTTAAATATTGACTGATATTTTTTTGATATGTTTATGATCTTATTGTTGTTGGAAATTTTAACTAGTTTTAGTATTCATAATTATCATTTGTATCATGTCATTCATATTGACCGAAAGAAGAAAGAAAAATATACAAAAATATATTTATTAAGCACTTGTTTCATTCTTGGTCATTGGTCACATAGGTTAAGGCATCCATTGCATGCCTATAGGGAATTGTCATAAAATAAGTGTTATTGTCAATATATAAATACCCCATTGGGGTCTTGGATCAAAGAAATATTTGTGAATTTTGTATTTAAATATGTCTAGAATGGATCCCATAGAAAAAGTCAACCAACTAATGAATTTGACCTAGAATGAGCTTAAAGAACCACATAAGAAGGCTATATAAAGGAATAAACTCGACCTCATTAAGAAGGTAAAAAATCTTGGTTTTGTTCTAAAATGAAGAATTACTATGAAGTTCTAAAAGGACAAGAGAAAGGCATCGAAGAAGGAGGATGTCCTATAAGAAGAAGCGGAGGTCTAAAACCTGCTCCTTGATCCACACACAGGTGAAGTTGACTAGATTTATAGCGTTTCCTTAGGTATGGAATTGCAAGGAAAAAAAATTGGTTGGTTTGGTTCTGGCGGGAGCCCTAATCTAGGGTTTGGTCTTGAAAGTCTCCTTTGAAGTTGATAAGAAGAGAATTTCTTGTGGGTTTTCCACTGTTGGAGGGGTTTTTCCCTGGTGTTGAGCCTATATATTTTTATTGATAATGTTTTCATATTTATTTAATGATAAGAACATTAACATAATTAATAGCAAGAAGAACATAAACTCACAAGTAAATGTCAAGTATTGGGAAATGATAAATCATGCTGCCCTAATAGATTTTCAAACATGGTAGAAGAGATAAGGTTCACTTTGAAGGAAATTGAAAGATCAATATTGAAGACTACTAAAATTTGAAGAATGACCAAATAAGTAAAGGCTACTTTCTAGGCCTCTTCCTATACAATAGACCAAGGGTCGAATATTTATGAGATACCTCAGATCAAAAAATTGACATCATCAAACCTCAGACCCAAAAGCTACAAAATGGTATCTTTAAGTTTGAACTAAATCATGAATGAAGAAGGAAGTATATGGCTTTAAAAGAGGCCAAAACCTCTATACGAAAGAATTATACCTATAAAAATAGCTCTATGCAAAGGAATAAATAATAAAGTAATAATAAAATAGCACTATAATCTCAAATTTGATTAGCAAGAAATTAACCTATCGGAACCAGAGAAGAAACATACCTACTTCATAATTTTGAGAAATAAGGAAGGATCACAAGACAAGAACTATGATCTTATTTCTTGTGGAATCCAAGAATGCCGAAGTTGCAAAATAAACCTTACATCTATCATTAGTCATAATGGAAGGTTCGTTTAGAGAAAGGAGATACACATGGAGTATAATTTGAAGCATATACAACAGAACAAAATTCAAAAGGATACAATGAGTTATTCTGAACAAAATTAGGCTTAGTTAGTAAGCTATAACAATCACTACATGTAGCCCTAACTAGAGATGAAAGTGACATAAAAATTGGACAAGGGCCAAACTATCTTAGGACTTATAACAAAAGAGAAATAAGGATACTTCAAGGACTATTACAAACCTAAGATAGAGGCTGAGATTGCTATATAAACAATGAGAAAATTGAGTTCGTTTATTGACTATTGGAGAAGGTTAAGTAGGTCTAAATGAAGTATTAAAAGATGATTGTGGGTCTACATTGAAGCCAACAAATAGGAGGAGAATTTAGTAAAATGTTAGAAGAAAGTTTTTCCTATATATGTACTAATTGAAAAATGAATCATGTAGGTGATCCTTTGAGCGACTGTAAAATCCTATAGTAAGCTTCTAGGAAGGCTAAAGAGGAAAGGGTTTTTGAGTATCCTACTCATGTTTTGTTTGAAGCATAAAGCTATTAGTGAAGCCCTACTTTGAGGGACGAGACTTCAGGAAATACTTCAAAAGTGTATCAAGACATACAAATCGAAACTTGTGCTAATAAGAAGATCACATAAACAACAATTCCTTGGATTTTGAGACTAGACAAGGTGTTGCTACAAACAAGGTTCAGATTGATATTTTTCATTGAATTGGAAAGCATGAGGTATGTATAAACTTTATTTTTGTATGCATTTCAAATTATTAAAGGGTTAAATAATTAATTAGGGTGTTATGCTAGAGTCTAGGGTTTGTAGGCTTTGGTGTCTAAGGATAGGAAACACTAGATGGAACTTGGAGGAAACACTTGTCAAGAAAGAAACCCTAACTTTAATATGCTTTCTCCCTCATAGAAACCATAACATTTGGTTTTTAGGGGTTTTAGGTAGTATAGGGTGAATGGAAAATCCTAGTGAAGGTAGAATTGGATTTAATATTCTAACCCTAGGGTTGATGTTTTTGAAAAGGTAAATCCGGAATCCTAGGATCTGAATCTAGAAACCCTAGAAATTATCCCTCTCTAAAGATTATGTGAGAACCCTAAGATTGTCAAAATATTTCTCTTGTACGAGTATACTTTTCATGGTACTTGTCTAGTAAATTTTGTAGGTAAAGAAAGAAATGATGATCTTACGAGAGAACAAGCTCTTCAATAGGAAACCCTAGGGGGTTTGAAAAAGGAGCAACTAAAGGCATGCAAAATTAAAAGATTTGCAATAGGTAAGAAGGTACGATCATATTGAAATTTGCACTATATTATTAACTCTTTCATGTTTATGGTTTTGCTAGAGAATCGTGAAAGATGCTCATAATGTTAAGGTGATTTTTCCTTAGATCAAATCAACCCTCGTCTTACTATATTTTTCTATTTTTGGTAAAACACTAACCTTTAGGGTTCACTATGAAATCCATATCCTTTTGATGTTTAGGGTTTGTTGATAATGAAACCCTAACTTTTGAGGTTTTTTGAATTAGGGTTTATGAATAAATCCTTATAATAATTAATGTAAGATCCTATAAATGAAACCTTAGGTGTATATGTTTCCATATGATTGAAACCCTAACTTGGTCTAGTTATTAAAGTTTTTGAGGATTATATCTAGGGTTTACAACAAAACCCTAGTAAATACTTATATAAAATTCTAAGGAAAAACAATATATGTAAAATGCTTTTGCTATGATATCTAAAGTTTAGTATCAATAATGGAATCTAGGGTTTGTAATGAAAGCCTAGCAAAGATTGTTGTGAAAGTCTAGGGCATGAAAAGTGTAATCCTTGTTCATTATAAATGTAACTAGGTTTAGGTTTTGTATATCTAATGATTGATTTCTTATTCAAAGTTTTGATAACCCTAGATGTTTCCATTGTATTGATAAAGTTGACTTCAAATATATTTGTGCTTGGTTATACTTAATGTTGGATATTTACAAGTACATAATCTTTAAGATGTTGAATGTGCTTACGTACCTTATAATTGATGATGACTTGATGTTGAGAATGATGGAAAGAGGGAGCTATAATAATCTTGATGGAATTGAAGTGTGCATTACTGATTAATAGATGACATTGTTACCATGTGAATATAAAAGTAATGATGTTTCGAAAGGTTGAAGTTCTCTAATGATATGATGATGTGAAAGAAAGAGACTTTGTGGCTGAGTTGGTTTTGTCCCCTAGTAGGGAAGAATCTTGGATAAAGAAAGTGTGTGTCTCCCCAATTAAGAGGGAGGACATATTGTGACAGCTATAGTAAATACCTTGAAGAAAGATAAGGTTGGAGAAAGGCTAAAGCACCATATATGGGCATTTCTGATGGATGAAGTTGTGAAAAATAATTGAATGTTTTGGAAAGTGTTGAGGCTGAGTTTGGTGTTGTTGGAGAAGTTGAAGAAAGAAGCTTCTATCTATATGTGTTTTGATATTGTGATGACCTAAGAAACATCAAAATAGTTTAAGACCCTAGAGTTTTGTGCTAGCATACAAGAACATATATATTGGAAGTTTAATACTGGTTCGAGTTGTGAAACTACTGGATGCTTTAATGGATGAAAAAGTAACTAATGGTTGATCTCTTGTTGAGAAGGTTGTGAAGTATGATTGGATTGGTGGATATATCTAATTTGGTTGAGAGGGAGATATGAATACCATAAAACTGACCATATGATTGTACTTAGCTGAACATCTTGACCTGGTTAGCATTGAGATCTCATGCTGTGGTTTGGCCTTGATGATGTGTAGATCCGAGTGTGGAAGGGTATATTGGTCATGTGGAGCTTCGTTTTTGTTGACCTTGTTGAGATACCTAGATCCTGACGGTTGGTGTCTTGGCATGAAGGCTCAAATGGTTGTAGTCTGATGGTACCTATAATGACATGTTTCCTTGATGACACCTTACTCCCTGAAAGATTGTTATATCCTTTTACTAGTGCCTTGGAAATGACACTTGGATCCTCAAATTGATGGATCCTTGAAATAGTGTCATTGACACTTGGATCTTTCATGTGTTAGATACCTTGGTAGTTGTGGTATCCCTAGCATTGCATATGCTATTGTACTCTTATTGGAACATTTCAAATTGAGGTAATCCCTTGTACCGATTAAAGAATTATGAATACCTCCCTAGTTAAGAGGGAGTGTTGGAAATTGTAACTACTTTCGGTCTTCATAATTATCATTTGTGTCATGTCATTTGTATTGATCAAAAGAAGAAAGAAAAATATAAAAATAAAATATTTATGAAGCATGGGTTTCATGCTTGGTCATTGGTCACATAGGTCAAGGAATTCATTGCATGCCTATAGGAAATTTTCATAAGTCTAATTGTCATTTCCAATATGTAAAAACCCCATTGGGCTCTTGGATCAAATAAATAATTGTTATTTTTGTATTTAAATGTGTCTATAAGGGCTCCCACAGAACAAGTCATCTAGTTGATGAAGTCGGCATAGGATGGGCTTAAAGAACCACATAAGAAGGCTATATAAAAGAATAATCTCAGTCTCATTAATAAGGCAAGAAATCTTGATTTTGTTTGGAAATGAAGAAGAACTACAAAGTTCTAAAAGTACAAGAGAAAGGCAACAAGGAAGGAGCATGCTCTAGAAGAATAATTGAAGGTTTAAAATATACTCCTTGATGCTCACACGTGTGAAGTTGACTGGATTGCTAGGGTTTCCTCAGGTCTGAAGTTGCATAACATATTGAAGTTTGTTGTGGTAAGGATATTTCAATGGAAGAAGGAAGAAGGGAAAAAGAGCTGGTTGGTTTGGTTTTGGTGGGAGCCCTAATCTAGGGTATGGTCTTGGAAGTCTCCTTTGAAGTTGATAAGAATGGAAATTCTCATGGGTTTTCCCTTGTTGGAGGGGTTTTGCCTTGACATGAAGCCTATGTCTTGTGTTCATACTATTTTTACATTTACCTGATGATAAGAACACTAACACATTTAAGAACAAGAATCATAAACTCACAAGTAAATGTCAAATAATGGAAAATGATAAATCATGCCGCCCTAATATATTTTCCAACAATTGTGACATATGACTAGGCCTCATAAAGACCATGTGAATGCTTCACATAGAGAAAATATGTATTTTATTTGAAATATAATGAAATTAAAGAATTTTTTCCTTGGGAAAAAGGAATCCATGATATATCAATGTTTTTAAAGTGAAATTTCATCAATTCAGTTAAACATATATAATTTTTTCCGAAAACAATTTAAGCTAAATATTTACATATTTTAATTAAAAGTATAGAAATTGAAACTTAGTTTTTTTTTGTTATAGTTATGCATATACTTATGTTTTTCACCTAAATATAAACATTTTCTACAAACATATAATAGGTTTGCTGAATATTTTCAAACCAATGATTGTGCATCCAAAATTTTTAAGAATATTTGTCACATATGGATGAGTAGTTAATATCAACTATTCTTGGGAAAACAATGAATTTTAAATTGAAGTCATGTAAATTTAAGTAAGAAAATAAAATGTTTTTAATACTTTTCTTCTATTGGTTTTTCCATATCTTTTACCATGTAGGTGGTATATTGTTATATATTAGTGTGCACAATTATTTCCATGTATTTCTAAAGATATTATCATGATATTATCCATTGCCATTTATTTTTTTTACAATTTCCCTCTAATTGATATGTAACTTTGTTTTTTAATCTAAATATTCTAATACATGATTTTTTAAATAATATTTTTTTAATTCTTGCTAAGATGTACATAGGCCACTAATGGAATGGTGTTGTTCCCAAATTTTGAAGGCAATAAAAAAAAATCGACTGGTTATCACCTAAGATAAATGATATATTTATTTTTTACAAATATGGTGTGCTCACCCAATGATTTGATAAGTTATGAATTATGTGGTTTGAAAAGGAAATGTTGTGGTATATTCAATTCTCAAATTGGGCTATTGAAACACCAAGGTAATGAGAGACATAAATGGCCCTATAACCTCACAACACAACCTAAAATTCAATTTTCCAAGCATAACTAGTAACCAACCACCATATGCTTCAAGAGACCCTCCAACATCTCCTCCATATAATTATCAACCATGACTATTTTCCCTTAGCCAAACACAACACAATGCACATAATTTCCCTTCTCTTCTAAAATGTTCCTCAAGAAATCCAACCCCTTTACTTCTTTAGTGTAGGTAGGAAGAATCTAATTCAATAATTGTCCTTTGGGAGCCTTACTAGTAAACAATTTGCTCAATCTTAGTTTATTCTTGACATTATCATATGGATACAACTCTATAAATGACTTAGTGTTTAGGGACATTGCATTTAGGGTTCTTCCTTTCAAAACAAACTTATTTTCCCTCTTATAAATGAGAAATGTCCCCTAGATTGCCATAGGGTATCACTACCTGTTGGCTTATGGGGGCCTAACCCAGGTTCAGAGTTAGTTGGCCAAACAAATCCCTACACTACTGGCCCTTTCGGCATCAGCCCGCAGAGTGTAGACTAAAGTCTTACCCGAAGCAGTATGGGGGGATGCTAGAACAAAGTTTTTGCATGCTTGAAATGGATGTGATGTCGGTTTATTCCAACTAGACCTACCTTCGCGTAGGTTACTTCGTGCCCTGTTCTAACCTTTAGTACCTTTGCAAAGTGTTACAACCAGCCTGCGTGCAACCCTAACTAGGGGTTAAGATGCTTTCGCACTGCTAGGGTAGCGAACTGCATTATTTCCCAAATTAGACTAAATATCTTACTTATGTTATTGATATATCTGATTTATCTTCACGTAAACATATATTCTAACTTGCTTTCACTTAACCAATACCATTATACACATTTTCACATCATATAAGCATTAAAAGTGAAATTCATACCCAATATAACATTTGCACAAACATGAAATAAATACACACAAATGATAGAAACTTCTCTTTATTAATACTTCCAGACAATAACAAACTCTACTCACCCTATGCACTCAGCTGTGAACTACTAGGCCTCTATGCACTCAGCTGCAGACCCTCTACCTATGCTATGACCCAAACTTAGACTTCTACTCCAAAGCTATCTCGCATACATCCTTATTCCATCTGTGTATTATGATTCATTTCCTTTTTTATCTACTTAGAGCTTCGTTCTATTTATACAATTCCATGTGTCACGTGGAATGAGTCGATATGAAGACCTAATGACAAACAAACCAACCAGACACTATCTTTCTCTAAATGCGCTTTATAAATAATGACAAACAAATGTGTTTAAGGCCTACCTCATGTCCAATGCAAGTTTGGAGATGCCTTCGCTCCTTTGATCCAAGTAAGTTCATTTATCACAAACCTGCAAACACAAACAAGGAAAACGATTAAATCGCACCTGAATAACTAATATTATAAAACATATTTAACATGAAAGTCAAGGAGTCCATGAAACAAATAACATGAGATACT
>APFE031260338.1:0-14165 GCA_000404065.3 Pinus taeda | reverse complement strand
TAATGGTATGACAAAGCTTCTAAAAAAGGAGCAAAGAGGTGTAATTGCACAATTATGTTCGCTAGATGTTTCAACATCGGAATCATCTATTTATCCAGATCTCCAAAAAGTCCTGGACAATCATTCCAAGGTATTTGAGACTCCCAAAGGTCTCCCACCTATGCATGATCATGACCATACTATTCATCTGATTCCAGGAAGTGTTCCTCCAAACATCAGGCCGTACAGATATCCCTATGTCCAAAAGAGTGAAATTGAACGTATGGTTGCAGAAATGCTATAGGCTGGTATAATTCAACCAAGTCAAAGTTCTTTCTCTGCTCCAGTAGTATTGGTGCACAAGAAGGATGGATCATGGTGCATGTGTCCGGATTATAGGGAGCTCAACAAGATCACTATTAAAGATAACTTCCCCATTCCCGTCATTGATGAATTACTGGATGAATTGCATGGATCAATTTACTTCACCAAGTTGGATCTTCGTTTAGGGTATCATGAAATCAGAATGAAGATTGAAGACATTCTGAAAACAACATTTAGAACTCATGAGGGTCATTATGAATTTTTGGTCATGCCTTTTGGCCTTACCAATGCACCTTCAACATTTCAAAGTTTGATGAATTCAAATTTCAAACCATTCCTTAGAAAATTTGTGTTAGTATTTTTTGATGATATACTAATCTACAGCAAGTCTTGGAAGGATCATGTTGAACATGTTGACAGGGTGCTACAACTATTGGAGGAGAAACAATTATATGCAAAAAGATCCAAAATGTTTCTTTGGAGTCCAGGAGGTGGAATATTTGGGTCATATTGTATCTCATGAAGGAGTTAAGGTAGACCCTAGCAAAATTAAACCCATTAAGGAATGGAAACCCACATCCATAAAGCATCTGCGAGGATTTCTTGGGTTGGCAGGGTATTATCGCAAGTTTGTTAAGAATTATGGGAGATAGCAGCACCTCTAACAACATTATTGAAGAAAGATGCATTTTCATGGACTCCGGAAGCAACAAAGGCCTTTGAACATCTTAAAGAGGCAATGTGCCAAGCACCGGTCTTAGCTACATCGGAATTCACAAAAACCTTCATTGTGGAATGTGATGCTTCAGGAAATGGAATTGGTGTTGTTCTAATGCAAGATGAAAGACCCATTGCTTTTGAAAGTCGTCCGATCAAGGGAAAGTTTTTAAGCAAAGCTATTTATGAGAAATAAATGTTGGCAATACTCCATGCACTTAAGAAATGGCGACCCTACCTAATGGGAAGACACTTCAAGGTAAAAACGGATCATGATAGCCTTAAATACTTTTTAGAACAAAGATTATCCTTTGAAGAGCAACAAAAGGGGGTCACAAAGATGTTGGGTTATGCCTTTGAAATCATCTACAAAAAAGGGAAGCAAAATGTGGTGGCAGATGCACTCTCAAGAAAGGATGAGGATGTGGAAGCATTGTTGTGCGCCCTTTCTATTATCCAACCAGATTGGATAAACGAATCAATGGAGGAGTGGAAGAATGATGAAGAAGTGTGGGCACTTATTCGAAAGTTACAACAAGATTCCAGTACATCTGATACATTTAGCAGGCAAAATGATTCGTTATGGTAAAAATATCGCTTATATCTCTGTAAGAATTCACAGCTCAAACAAAATATTCTTATGGAATTGCACGCTTCTCCCTTAGGAGGGCACTTAGGATTTTTAAAAACTTACCACAGGGTTAGGAAGGAATTTTTTTGGGATGGCCTTAAATCGGATATTCAAAAGTTTGTGGCAGAGTGTTTTGTTTTCCAACAAAATAAAGTTTAAACAATTAAGACCCCGGGTCTACTACAACCTTTATCCATTCCAAGCAAACTATGGGAGGATGTTTCAATGGATTTTATCACAGGTTTACCCCAGTTTGAGGGAAAGAGTGTCATCATGGTGGTAGTTGACAAACTTACCAAGTATGCACACTTTTTTGCATTATCACATCCATTTAGGGCCAGTACAATTTCTACTTCATTTATGGAAACAATTCAAAAGCTACATGGAAACCCAAAGATTATTGTAATTGACAAAGATCCCATTTTCACTGGAAATTTTTGGACAAAATTATTTTCTTGTCTTGGTACTTAGTTATCTCATAACTCATCTTATCATCCTCAATCTGATGGGCAAACTGAGATAGTAAAAAAGTGTTTGGAAGGATATCTTCGTTGCTCTGTATCTGATAGATAGACACAATGGGTCAAATTGTTGCCTCTGGCTGAACGGTGGTATAAGACTTCCTTCCATACAACAATAAAAATTACCCCATTTATGACACTTTATGGATATTAGCCACCATCCATCACATCATATTTAAGAGAAAATTCTAAGGTTCAAGTAGTGGAACACCACATCGAACATCAACAAGAAGTCCTCCAACTCTCAAAGGATAACCTCGTGTTGGCAGAAAAGAGAATGAAACAATAGGTAGATAAACATCACAACGAAAGAATTTTTGATGTAGGTGATTGGGTATTCCTATGGCTACAACCATATAAACAAATGTCCCTCAAGAAAGCTAAGAAGGATAATAAATTATAACCGAAGTATTATAGTCTGTAGAAGATGTTGCAAAAGATTGGTACAATGTCATACAAATTGGAGCTTCCTGCAGTGTCTCGAGTGCACCCAGTTTTCCATGTTTCATGTTTAAAGAAGGTTCTAGGTGACAAGCTCCCAATTCAAACAATATTGCTAGTACTTGACCAGGATGGAAAAATTATATTGGAACCGAAAGAAGTCAAAGAAACAAGAACTTGACAGCTACAAAATCAACCAATTTCAGAGTATCTCATCATGTGGAACAACTTATCCACTGAAGATTCCACATGGGAGGATGACAATTTTATACAGAAGCATCCAGAACAACTCAAGCATTGAGGACACCACTTTTTTTTGAAGGAGAGGGGCATGTTAGGTCCCTATAATACTAGTGATTACCCCATTACTATTGTATTTGTATCCCTTATTAATATTTTTGTGCCCCTATTGTCCCCATATTTTTATTACTGTGCACCATAGAACCCCTCTATTGTTATTTTTGTGGCTTTATATTATTTTTTTTAGGTCGACTGGGTTATATTGTGACTCCTTAGACTCCTATATATGAAAGGAGGTTTTTTCATTTGAATCATTCAAGAATTCTTCATTTGTGTAATATAAAGGAGGTTGCCCCCTCGGAGAGGTTGAATTCTAAGGCATTGATCTCTCTTTTCTATCCTTTTGTGAGCTAGTTTCATAACAGAAAATACTAACTCCATCCTGAATTTGATCCTCACGAACATTACATGAAACACTTGAAATAAATGGATATAAAAACTCACAATGAGGAGGACCAAAGCAACCAAATGATGGAGGACAAGGAGAAAGATCATCACTAAAAACATTAGATCCATAGTCTAGACTTGCATTTAGATTTCGAATATGTGGGGTGGGAGAAGATGGTGGTATGTCAATGGATGGACTGTTAAGTTCTCCAACCTCAACTTTCATAAATGGGTCTATTTGATAAGAACAAGACAAAGGGTCACTTGGAACAACTTCCTTTGTCACTGATTTAAGAGCTCCATAACCAATGTATGTTGGGAGACTTTAAAAAGATTCATATTCTATTGGATTCATTTAAATATGAATAAGGAATTTAAACTTCTCTTTCATGAAATCCTAGTCAATATCATCTTCAGAAAATTCATGACAAAAATGATTGAAGCAATTGTGAAAATTGTTAAGAGATACATCAGGCACTTAGATGTATTATTTTTTTATAAATAGATTTATAATCATACCTATTAAAGGAAAGGTAGATCTCCTTGAGAATATGTTCAAAAGAGTGAACATAAGTCATTGGAAATGTGTAACACCATTCCTTAACGTGTGGTTCAAATGTAAGAATGAACAACCTACAAGCAGTATCGTCAAGTGAATATCATGATGAGTTCAAAATTCAAGAAAGCGATCGGTGTGCTCAATAATGGCTTTTCCACCCTCACCATTAAACATCAAATTTGAGAAGTCATTAATTATCCCCTTGTGCACTTTCATATTTGAAACTCTAGAAAAACATGTTGGGGTTAAGATATGGGAAGAATCCACTAAAAGATAGGAAATTTCACAACAGACTTCATGAGATCAACTTGTCACCTGGCCCTCCTTCTAGTACTAGAAAAGTTGGTGGCGCTAGACCTACCAACATTCATGGGGTATCCCTAATGTGAAGTCTCAATTAGAACTCACACTGTTTGGAATAGAAGACACCTATGGAATATGACTCGGTTTTCGAAATAGTGGGTTTTAGTGTTATGCCTTGGTTGTGATAATGCATATAATGATGTATTTGTGACTTTGGTAAAACAAGTGTTTAGCTTTATTATGGTTCAAGTGCAATGCATGAAATTTTCTAGCATGTTGAAGGGAAAATGAGTGAGCCCCTCAAAAGCATCTAATAGTGTGCAGCTTGAAAGGAACACATGAGCATAAAAGGCATCAGAATTTAGTCTGTAAAATAATTCATAGGTTAACCATGATGGAAATCTACAACAACACAGTTTCAACATGATTCATACTAATGAAAACGAAATAGTTCATAAGTATTAGTGTAAATGGAATAACATATATTGCAATCATAGAAAGAATAGTCCTCCTATATTTACAACATATGCATGAAAATTTTCCTACTATGAGCTTTATTAAAGTGAAATTCCCAAGCATACATATTCAATTGATGAACCACTATTCCCGATAGTGGAACATGAAGCCAACACATGCTCCTCCAAAGAAAGTTACTCCATTTATGCTACAGAGAAGCAAAAGCTCTCAACAAAAATCTCAAGCTTCTACTCCTAAACCAAAATCATGACAAAAAGCCCCTTACATGACTAATGATGGTATATTTATAATAAAACGGGTGACTGTTCATCTCCCTTTGTGAATATTTGACTTCCCTCATGAATGTTTGACTTCCTTCAATAATGACATTTTGACTTCATTAGAAAAGGACTCTTCACATTCCACAATCAACACCTAGAATTTCAGTTACACTTAATTAGAAAAACATATTACAATATCACTCATAACCATGTAATACCAAATTGGGTTGAGTCAACTAGAAATCCTAATAAGACAAGACACGTTAATATTGAGTTGGGGTAAACTCCAACTCATCCACTTCAACTTGTTGTTGCTTGGTCACATAGGGGTGCCAAGGTTTGTATTGTGCGATTACTTCCCCAAACTGTGCGATGGGATTAGGATGGAAGTAGACTCTAGACTCCATTTCATTTGGGTAGACTGATTTTGAACCCATTTGAATTTCTTTCCTCAGCAGGAGAAACATGGTGTTCATATAAACAAGGCCACTAATGTACTTCTACATATTGTTCTGGTTCAGCTCCAGATATTCCTTGGTGGCAATCTACCTGATCTGGTTGAAGTATTCTGCAACCTCTTGTCTGACTTGATTCCTATGCTTGGCTTTGATGAGCGAGAAAAATGAAGGGATCTTATGTGATTTCACCATGAAACATGTGTTACTTTATTATCGTGCATATGAGGCCTAAACGTTGGTGATGAATGAGGTGACTTGTTTTTTTGCTCTGGATGATCATCCAAACTTATGATTTCTCCAACTTTTCCTGCTACCATTTTTTCTTTGACATTTCAAATGGTACCCATTTTTTTTGAATTTACCACTCATGCATGACATCGATGGTTGTATGGAGATCCTTGAGGTATTTATCATTATCCATGCACTTCTCCTACATTATGTGCAACTATGCAACTTCTTTATGCATGGTGAAAATTTCCTCATAAAGGCTCTGCATTGTTTCTCCCATTGTCAATACTTCACCAAGTTTGGTTGTCCTACATTCTTATAGATATACCTATGTGGGAGTTTCTTTCTAGACCTATTCCTAGAGCTGATCAATTTGTTTCCTTGTAGCCCATAAGCTATTTTCCATTTTCATATTCTCGACCATGAGATACTCTGTATTTGACTTGGTAGCGCTCGCGCAGGCCAAGTTCGCTGCAACAATGACTTCTGGATTTCTTGTAGTATCCACTATAACCACCCTTTTTCTAATGAATGTAGGAGATGTAAGCTCATCTAGAAAATGTTTCTTCCTTTATTGTACAATATTCCTGAAGCTCATCATAAGTTATATTGTACATATCCATGGCTAGACCATCATAAAGAGGAACAATTTCCTCTTCTTCAATTGGAGCTTTCTCTATTGTCAAAGAAGGGAGAGACTAAATGGTGACCTACTAAGTTCTTGGCATAAGATCAAAATATTGGTTTAGCAACTCTAGTTCCACCTGCATGTCTTGAATCAAAATTATTTCTTTGATTTCTTGAGCAGGTTCCTTCTCCTGTAGCTATTTTATCTACTCTTCTAGTAGTCATTTCTGCACTTGTTCTTCGCTCACTTTCCGTGCTACTTCTCCTTCTTATTTTCTCCACCTTACTTCTTCCTCTTGTTATTCCCTCTACTTCATCTCTTCTTCTTGCTTCCTCTATTTGCTCCTCTTTTCTACTACTATCATCTCTTTCAAGATGATTGGATCTACTTTCATCTTGTGCCTTTGATCTTATAGTAGACTATGTGAAACATTCCTCTTGCCCTTTTTGTGCATTGAGTTGCACCTTTTTTCTAGTTATTCATTTGGAGTGACTTATTTTTGAGGAGTAACTTGTGATTCTCCTATGAAGCTCGCTAGTTTGTGGGACTTGGAGGCATTGTAACAATTCTTCATCTCTTCCTCCTCAGGCCTATAAAATTTCTCGCTTGTTCATTGTAAATGAATCCTCACACAATCTTGTTTGCAGACATGCATAGGATCATATATATTGAAGTCCAAATGATCAAATGTGAATTTATCTATCCCATTTCCTTCAGCGTCTATGACCTTTAAATTCCTGATCTTGTACAATCTAATTTGGAAAGGAGGAATGGGCCAAGGTTCCTTCTTCTTCCTGTGGAAAACTCTTGCTAACCCTATGGAAAGATGATAAGTAACTTCTTTCATGACCAAATTGTTGGTGGAATAGCTCGGAAGAAGATTTGGAGACTTCTAACCATCAAACAGTCTGAAAAAATTACCATCCGGTGGGGCAAACAAATCTGCTAATTCTGACACTACTTCCATTTCCCCATGGAACATGCAAGGTGCCTCTTCCTCAAATATTAACCTCTAAAATAGAATCATGAAGTGATTAGTTAGTTTTTCAATTACTCTTTGGTAACTATTCTCTAAAAGAAGCTTCCATTAAATGTGCACAATAGTTTCTCTTGGTGACGAGGTCTAATTCATGCCAAGAAATGAATTCTAAGAACATATTGCATCCAACAAGTAAGAAAACGTGTAGAATCTAGCTTTCTTACCCTTGGGAGGGTTCTTAGCATTATTCACATGAATTCTCAACTATTGAGCCAACAAATCTGATGAGTTGAATGGTTTTCCTTCATTCATAACCTAATTAAGCTAGAATTCTAAGCCTTCTAGAAATGTCTCAATACTGCTTTGGCCATAGATCTAACAACATAAGAATATCAAGTACCTATAAGCCATCCTGAGAGATTTGGTCTTGTAAGTGGAATTTGGAAGTCTCCTTCACCCAAATTTTGATGATATCCTTTGTGCTCAGGTAGTTGGTGACCACATAAAAGTGGGAATCCATGAGTTATTATAGCATTGACAAATGATACATAAGTTGGTAATTAGGCATCGAGAAAGAAGCAAGCCTTTGTACACTAGCATTACTAATAGTCATGGTATTGTTCTCCATATGAGATAGTATCTGGCTAACAATGTATAAACATGGAAAAATTGGGTATCCTTTAGACATTGATTTAAACTTGTTGGTCTTCAAGATTTTCTTTGAATCTTTTTGCTAGGAATACCTCATTCAACTTATGCCATGTATTATATAACTCTTTCTCTATAAATAACAAACTGTCTGAAAGAAATGGAAAATTCACAAGAGTACTCTCAACTGCCACCTCGTTTTTGCTCTTTGTAGTGTCCTTTAAGAAAAATATCTTGGTAGCCATAGTGATAGTAAATGATCGAGGGAAGTGCTAAAAAACTGCAGTATATGTATGAGAAAAATGCACTCATGGAAAACATAAATTAGCTGATGCAAAATGACTCACAAAGAAAGATCAAGGTAGAAACCACAACAATGAGAGGGAAATATTTATAATTCCTTGACTTATGGAAGAGAATGGACTCATGAACTGCACATTGTGTAGTCTCAGTAGTCAAGGGAATGGCCTAAGGCTTGATTCTACGTAATGCATAGTTTTAGCCTCGGAAGATTGCAGGAGAGACTACACATTATGTAGTCTCAATTTCCAATGATGAGGCTTGATTCCTAGAACTACAAAATTCACAATTAGGAAAGCCAAGGATTATGCATTACATATTCTTTGAGGTCAAGCATGACACTCAAGCCTTGGCATTGTGAAATGCATAGTTGAACATAGGAACTACTAGCCAGGTAAGGGGAAGATCTTCCAGGGAAGAGTATGGGTGAATGACAGATCTGAGTGATAATGCAAGTAAGAGTTTGGATATGACTAAGGAATGATATATTAGTGAAAATAAAGTGTATAATATCCACATATAAAAGGAAAAATAACCATGCATAGGGAGTCGTTCAAATGATGACCACTAATGGGTAGACACAAGAAGCTCATGTAACAGTTGTAAAAAGTCAAATCAAAAACCAAACCAACACTTGTAAAAGCTAATATAAGATAAAACACCAACAATTATGAAAATAAATAAGAAAAGCAACACTCATAGAAAAAAATGATAAAAAGTGACAAAAGAACAACAAAAGACAACAAAAGCAAAACTCACTCGGAAATACATTGTAGACTCCACCAAAGTTTCCTTGATCTCCTTGGGAAGAATATAGCTCAAATGTCAACTGTACAAATGAGATATAAGGTTAGCTATTATATAGATCTAGGTTGGTTAGGGTTTATGATGCACATGGATAAAATCAAGGTAAAAGTGGCACTTGGCAGAAAGTAAAAAACAACAACTTGTGCCACTCTTTAGGAAACTATTTATGCACTTCCTGATTACTATGGATTTCATTTTTTATTTTTTCTTTTCTTTCTTTTCCAATAAACTAGCCATTCACACTGCTAAGAAGGATTGCACAATTTCCATCCACAAGGAACTATGAAGCTCCTTGTTTCACTAAATTACACAATTTATAAGGGCATGGGGATTTTTTTGCATAATTTATGAGCTCAAGGCTAGCCTGACTCTCAAGATTACACAATTTCTAAGCTCAAGGATGGCCTACTTCTCTAGATTATGTAGCTTCTAAGCGGAAGACTAAAAAATATGCAAGGTCAAGGCAAGAGATGGCTTATTTTTGAAAATGTTATGGTCGGGATGAAAAGAATACATCACAAGCATTACATGGAAATATAAGTTTTATGATAACATGAATACTTGACAATAGTGAAGGACGAGCTCCTTTGGACTAAAGGGAGGCTCCAAACTCTAAGCATGGAATTTTTTTTGGAGGATGGTTGTAAAAGCTACAACATAACTACAATATAGCTATAGCCTTTAGGCTTGAGTCTCACCTTCCCATCCATTAAAATCATCTCAAACCCCTTTGCCACAATCACTGAAATTGATAACAAGTTGTATTAAGCTATAATACCCATAATACATCTTGAAATCTCAACAACCAACCTAACTCCATCCTGAATGATGGAATGCTTGATCCTTTAATTGCCTTGTCACTATCTTCTCCAACTATCATTTACAACATTAAGTCCCATTTATTTAGAGTGTTTAACACTTCAAACAAACCTGTGATATGCTTCAATGCTCCATTGTCAATGTACCATGCAGCCTTATCAATAATACTCTCACTGAAATGAGAAACTAGGGAAAAAGCCTCATCTTCTAACATGAGAGGTCATCCAACATGGTGGATGTAACAACACTAGCTATCTCCTTTCCCCTCTTCTTCCATGGACACTTGCTCAAATAATGACCATATTTTCCATAGTTATAACACTTCAGTGTACTTAAATACTTATTTCCTTTCCCTTCATCCTCCCTACAAGAATTATGTTATCATCAAAAGTATTTTTCTTCTTATGAATGTCCTTATCTTGCAGTTTCTATTGAACGAAGTCATCCCATAACTTTTTCCTCTCTAATAGATTCTCTCAAGTGATAATCCCTTTGATGAACGGTTTTCATTAATCGATAAACCCTTTCAAATTTGTCCTCAGTAGCTTAGAATCTGACATAATTTCACCAATGGAAGAAAGCTCATCTCAAACCTAAGAAGGTATCGACAGATATGATGCTACTCCTTATTGATCCAATATCTTGGTGCTCTTCAAATTATCTCTAAATACCAATAGTAAATCCCCGTTATTATTCTAGAACAGATCTTGAATATCTTTCCACATACCATGTGCAATGTTATTCTTCAAGAGATGAGGTATGAAGTGATCTTTTTCACCATCTAGGATTATCAACTTTTCCATCATATCGAACCTTTCATAGACTTCCAACTCCTTAGGTTCGATAGGTTTCTTCATCTCCTTGTTGGAAATCTCCCAGATCTTGTTCACCATTAAGACAAACTTGATGCTTTCCTTCCAAGGACTTTGGTTAGATAGGCCATCCAACCTATCCTAATATTGTAGACCAATTGATGAATTCACTATTTCAATTAGTTTTTCAAAAACAATGGAACCAACTCCCTCTTTAGGTATACGTTCATGTGCACAATCTAATTTAATGGCTCTTTAGCGTAGCTCTCATGTCATGTTGATTTTTCCATGACACTTAAGAATTTGGTTTGAGTCTAAGATCATGATCACAGACATACTAAAATGCCACAAAACAATAATTTTGCATAGCAGAATAACACATAATAGTGAATCAACTAGCTCACAATGTAATTATAAACCCATAGCATGTTATATTATAGAATTTAATACAAAAATATTAGGGATACTATACTAGAGATCATGACCCTTACAATAACCTTGATAAATAATGACTAGGGCTTGATATAAAAACTATGATCACCAACCTTTCCGTGAAAAAAGTACACTTAACTTAATTGTTGATGTAGTGCTCCATAACCTTTTCAGTCCATGTACCTTGAACACATATCATAGGTACCTTTCCTCCTCTTCTGCTACTCACAAGTCTTCTTGAACCCCTGAAATACTTATATCTTCATTTTCCATAAACCTCTTTCAATCACTCTTGGCTGCTCAAAGATGGTTAAACATAGGCTAGCTTCACACAATGTCTTTTGATTGTCCAAAAGGTCAATGTCATAAGGTCTTCAACTTCTACCCCCTATTTTCCCTTTTCTCCCAAAAGAAACCAATACATAGGGTCTTTAGTACTACAATATTATCTTTGATATGCTCCTTCCAATCATAGAACTAGGGAAAATAAACAATATGGCCACTAACTTCTTCTCTTCCAAAAGATAAATTCTTAAGGACTTCAATCTTTTCCCCACACTATCAATATTTTTCTTCAATAATGATAAGAATTGCAGCCTCAAAAACGACCCCCTTAACTCTGACAAGCCAACTCCTTGTTAACAATATTAGTGCATCATAAAATTCTTGTTCAAACACAGTTACAAAAGTCCCCTTAAAAATGAAAATATCCCCACAATCATCAATAATGAGACACATCTACATGCCTTTCAAGAACCTCAAATTCTTTCCTGAAAGTCTCGTCCTCTGTGCAACTGTCAGTCTGCTCCATTTTTACCGTTTTAGAATCCTCTGTGGTCACCATAATGCCCTAACTAGTGGCCACTACAAACCATACCTTCTTGCAATTACTCGAATCCTACACCCTTTAGACCTACATATTATCATGAGGGTATTAGACCTTTAAACCAACACTCATACAAGAAACATTCCAACTATTTTAACGGATTTTTCCCTCCTTGATCCACTATCATTAGCTTATGCCTAATCACAAAACTAACCCAATGGTGTATCTATAAAATTCCAATGCAAAACCTCATCCAAGATGCATAGACAATGTGGCCTTAAACACAAGGCACGCACGACCTCATCTTTAGCAAACGTATCACAAATCAACCACACCATAAACGTCTTACAACTGTGTCCTTTTCTTTTGAGATTAGATATCCATATATAATATTTTCTCACATATAATTTATTTCCTTAGATGTTATCCATTGAACTCATTATTATCTCTACATATATCAATCTTGATGAAGTTTTTTGGCCCACAAGGGTGACTACTACAACCAAACCAACTTGAATTTAAGTGCTTAAGAATAATAACATAAGAGATAAAATTATTTTCATCGACATTTGACCACACCATTAAAGCCATAGTTTTCAATTAGACCTTTAAGGGTGCCCCCTATTCTCTCAGTGACCAAACCATGAAAATATCCACTTGGTTTTGTGCCCACAACTTTTGGTGAAAATCCATTGCTTGAGTACACTTGCTCAGAAATCACATATGGGTAAAATATCTACCAAACCGTGTAGTCTAGGGTGTTCAAGTACATCCCAAGCTACACAAATAAATAGTACCTCTTAGCAATGGAGGTACTTCCAACACTTGGAAGTATCTTATCATCATCGTAACTAGCAACACTAGCCCAAATTGTTACATTCACCACTACAACATACGATGACCAAAGAAAGGAACTTGTCCTTCTTCCTCTTATTTCCTAGTATTCCTTCATGCCATCCAACTTTTCCCTCTTTCTAGTTGTATAAGTTCCATTACTCCCCACTAACCATGCATTCTTCTTGGGTTACAAACTTTCCCTCTTAACCTGCATTCTCCCGCTAGAAATTGGCTCCCTATGAACCTTAGAAACCAACTACTTATCATGATCTATAGGCTTTCTTGTTAGCTCCTATACATAATTCTCCCCAACTCAAATGACACTTCAAGTAGATTTAGAGGCTCTTGGCGAGAGTCTCACTTTCTCATCCTAGAAAATTATCTCAAACCCCTTTGCCTTGTTCATTGAGAGAGACAACACATTTATTTGACCTTTGGTACCCACAATAATTCTAGAACTCTTAAAAACTTAGTCAAATGCATCATAAAGAGGTGAATACCTAATCCTCTATTCACCTTTGGACTCTTGTCACCAACCATCTTGTGCAACTTTGAGTCCCATTCAATTAGAGTCTCGAACACTTCACATGAATCTATCATATGCTTTGACACTACACTATCCATACCATGTAGTCTCATCGATGATACTCTCAGTAAAATGAAACACTACTAAAAATTCCTCATCCTCCAACTCCAAAGGTCATACATCTCTGAGGATGTAGTAGCACTAGCTATCTCCTTTCCCTTCTTCTTCTAATTATCTTCTTTCTTCTTTTGTGGACATGGTCAAAATAATAACCATATTCACTAGAGTTATAACACTCCAAGTTACTCAAGTCCTTCCTTTCCTTTCCCTTCATCCTCCATATAGGAGCTACATCATAATCAATTTTTTTTTTCTTTTTATGAGGGTCACTATCTCGTTGTTCCTCTTGAATGAAGCCATCCTACAACCTGTTCCGATATTAAAACTTCCATTGAGAGATAGTCCCTTTGATGAAGGACTTCCATTCCTTGGTAAACCATTTGAAAGTAGTCCTAACTAGCATATAATATGAAATATTTTCGTTGATAGAAGCAAGCTTGTCTTCGACATGAGAAATTCTCATCAAATATTGGGCTACTCCTCCATCCAACATCTTGGTGCTCTTCAACTTATCTCTCAATACTAACGACCAATTCTTGTTCTTATTATGGACTCGACCTTGAATAGATTTACACATCTCATGGGAAGTGTTCTTCCTAGATATATGAGGTATCAGGTTCTCTTTCACATCATCTAGGATGATAAAATTTTCCTTCATATCGAATTATTCATACACTTCCAACTTCTTAGGTTCAATCGGTTTCTTGATATCCTTGCCATCAAAATGCCAAATATTTTTCTCCATCAAGACCAAATTTATCCTTTCCTTCCAAATAATTGTTGATAGGATTGGAAATCCAATAACATAGGGGGTATCCTTGGGATGAAGTCCCAACTAGACTTCAC
>APFE031260337.1:19407-71676 GCA_000404065.3 Pinus taeda | reverse complement strand
AAAATGATGATGGTGATGACAATATACAAGTAAATCAAATGGATGTGCTGCAACTTAAGGACAACATTATTCCTAAAGGATTGATTCCTTTAGAGGAGTTGTTCGACCAAGATGATGTGGCCCGCAAACCGCCATTCAGACCGACTGAAAAGGGTGTTGAAGAGGTAAACATTGGGACAGCTGAAAATCCCAAGATGGTTAAGTTATCAAGGTCATTATCACCAAAGGTAAAAGCTGAATATATGAAATTGTTGTCTTTATTTTCTGATGTATTTGCATGGGATTACTCAGATCTTAAAACATATGATATAAATATCATTCAACATATTATTCCTATTAAGCCAAATCAGAAGCCTTTTCGTCAAAAGTTGAGGAGAATCAATCCGAAGTTGCTGCCATCAATTGAGAAAGAGGTAAACAGATTGTATAAGTCAGGAATCATTGTGCCTATCCGATTTTCAGATTGGATATCAAACTTGGTGCCCATAAGAAAGAAGATAGGTGAGATCCATTTATGTATTGACTTCAGAAATTTAAATAAGGTGTCCTTAAAAGACAATTATCCACTGCCCAAAATGGATCATATATTGCAGTGAGTAGTTGGAGCATCAAGGATGTCACTACTCGACGGTTATTCAGGTTACAATCAGATTTTAGTGCATGAAGATGACCGTGACAAGACAACGTTCACCACTCCATGGGGAACATTTCATTATGCAAAGATGTCATTTGGTTTGAAAAATGCAGGAGCTACCTTTCAGCGTGTAATGGACGTGGCTTTCGCCAATGAGAAAGATGTATTTTTGGTTGTTTATCTTGATGACTTAACCGTGTTTTCAAATTATGATGAGGAACATTTGTATCATTTGAAAATTGTTTTCCTAAAGTGCAGAAAATATGGCATCTCGTTGAACCTGAAAAAGAGTCTTTTTGCCATGGATGAGGGCAAACTTCTTGGCCACATCATATCTAAAGATGACATTCGTATTGATCCAGCACGAGTTGAAGCCATTCAGAAAATTGAACAGCCTCGGAACAAGAAAGAAATTCAGTCTTTCAATGGTAAACTAAATTTTCTGCGTCGCTTCATTCCAAATCTAGCAGAGCATCTTAGAGAGATCACAAGCATGCTCAAGAAGGACAGTCAGGTAAAGTGGACTGAAGAGGCAGTTAAATCATTTAATCTAGTGAAGTTAGCTCTTTCTTCAGCTCTTATTTTGATCAGCCCCGACTACACTCAAGACTTTATTTTGTTTTCATTTGCTTCTGAGCACACTTTGGCAGCTGTACTAACGCAGAAGAGAGAAGGTGTAGAAAAGCCCATTGCTTTTTTCAGTCGCATTATTAGAGATGGAGCATTGAAATATAACATCATTGAGAAGCAAGCACTTTCCCTTGTAAAGGCCTTGAAAGATTTCCGTGTGTACATATTGCATTCCCATATTCTAGCTTATGTTCCTAACGCAGCAGTTAAAGATATTTTAGTATAGGCAGATCCAGAAGGGAGAAGGGGTAAGTGGATTGCTGTGTTGTTAGAATATGATGTTGAAATTAAACCCACCAAGCTGATCAAAGGTCAAGGACTCGCCAAGCTAATGGCTGAAACAAATCTGCAAATCCTAGATATAAATTTGATTGCTGCCATGTCTGATGAAGATGAGAAGAACCCATCCATTCAGGTATCTGAAATGTTTCTTTCTTCTCCGTGGTACGCTGATATTTTATATGTACTTCAGCATTTATCTTCGCCTCCTGGAATGCCAAGAAACAGAAATAGAACATTGAAATTGAAGGCTGCCAAATTTTGCATTCTCGATTCAGCATTGTTTTGGAAAGACCCTGGTGGAATGTTATTGAATTGTTTGGTAGAGGAGGAAGCCCAAAGAGTCGTGGAAGACTTTCATAGAGGGGAATGTGGAAGTCATTTGTTTTGGAAGACCACGGCAAACAAGATACTAAGGGCAGGCTATTATTGGCCTTCATTATTTTCAAATGTATATAAGGTTGTTAAAAATTGTCACGAATGCCAAATTTTTCAAGGAAAGCAGAAGCTCCAGCCTTTGCCTCTCAAACCAATTGAAGTCAGCGCACCTTTTCAGCAGTGGGGATTGGATTTCATTGGTGAAATTCATCCAGCATCATCAGGACAGCATCGATGGATATTGACGGCCACGGACTACTTCACAAAATGGATTGAAGCAATTCCTACTCGACAAGCTACGGATGCGATAATTATTTCTTTTCTCGAGACCAATATTTTGCCACGCTTTGGATGTCCAAGTAAGCTAATCACGGATAATGCAGCAGCGTTTAAGTCAAAAAGGATGATTGAGTTTTGTTATAAGTACAATATTAGTTTGGGACATTCAACCGCATACCACCCTCAAGGAAACGGATTGGTAGAGTCATCTAATAAATCCTTGGTCAATATCATTAAGAAATTGTTGGAAATCAGCAAAAAGGGTTGGCACAAGAAGTTGATAAATGCACTATGGGCTGATAGGGTGAGTCAGAAAAACTCTATTGGCATGTCTCCTTTCGAGTTGGTGTACGGAACAGACACAGTATTTCCTACTTCACTTGCTGTCCCGGTAGTCAAATTGCTTCAAGAAGCGGGTAGTGAAGAGGATCCTATGCAGAGAAGGATTAATCAAATGATCCATTTACAGCAGACACGGGAGGAGGTATTTCAAAACACTTGCAAGCTGCAGGAGCGCATCAAAAGGATTTATGACCGGAAAACAAAGGCAGACATATTTCAGCTAGATGAGGTAGTTTTGAGATGGGATGCTCGACATGAAGACAAGGGAAAGCATTGTAAATTTGAAAATTTATGGAAGGGTCCTTACAAGATTGCAACATATCGCGGCCAAAATGCTTTCCTTCTCAAGGAGATGAATGGAGATGAATATCCGAGAGGGCCGATTAATGGTCGGTTGTTAAAGAGATACTACTTTTGAGTACTTTTCTACTCATTTCATCATCATTGTACATATCATTTTACTTTGGTTCTATTGCACATGTACACTAACATTTCATCTTCAATTTGGGGCCCGAGGTGAAGGCTATAATTATGAAAATGAAAGTTAGTTAGTCTGAGTTTGTCAAGTCAGTTGTCTAAATCTTTTAGTTTCGAGTCTAGTTTGGTCAAAGCATTTTTTGGTTTTTCAGTCAAATTCTCAAGATTTTGTATCAAAATAATGACTCCATCGCCCAATGGATGAAGGCACTGTCTAGCTCTTATAGAGATCTGCGGTTCTTGGCATCTCCAAGGAGCTACCATCCCCATTGGAGCCAATGTTAGAGTCAGTCTAGTTATCCATCCATCAGAGATCAAAAGCTCTTTTTCCATTTCATGTTTTAGGTGTCCCATCCGTTTGATTAGTTGCATTTCATTAGGCATGCCATAACTCTGATGGAGCGGTTGTGTGTCACTCATTCCCCTCGTGTTTGGCACTGCTGGTTCAGGTTTATGCATTAAAATAAAGTTTTCCAAGGTCATTCACAATCATGTTTTAAATTTTGAGGTTTTAGGTCTAGGGTTGAGTCATTTTTGTCTTGCAAAGTATTAGGAGACCAACAGGCCAGAGGGATGTCTTTGATCTATCATCATTTCAATAATTTTCATTATTGTACAGTTGAATTAGGACTTCTCTTCAAAACTCTGTTTTGAAGATAAGTCGCTTTCTCATTTTTGTAAAAAATTGTCAAAATTTTCAACCCTTCAAATGTTCGAGTGCAGCCTTGGTCTCCTTTGCCAAAGTATGTTACAGCTATCCCTGAAAACAAAAATCAACAAAGAGGTTCAGTCCAAACCTCAGAAAAGCAAAAGGAAATAAAAAAAGCATCATTGTATTAATAGAGCAAAAGTGAAAGTGCCCAAACTTTACAAAGTGGGTTTTGAAGTTAATTTATTCAAATGAGATATTTTGTGGGTGTATATAAAGTGAAACAAGTCTTTTACTCCACCACATATCCAAGCAAGAAGCATTTGTCAAGAGTGGAGAGCGAAAAACCGAGTTTCAAACCCTAGAGGCAGAGTGGAGGTGTGCGCTACGCATAGGATTGGTGCGATACGCACTGGGCGGTGTGCTACGCATTGGGCGCGCATTTCCAGTGTAAATTAACATAGGCGCTACGCACAGGGAGGTGCGCTACGCATACAACAGGGGCGCTACACATCCATTCCAACATTGTGTTTTGTGCGTAAAACTCATCAAATCACCCCGGCAATTACAAGTAGGTGTCTCCTTTGACTCAAGCATCAAGTTGCATGGTGTTTAATGTGTGTTTGAAAGAAATGCAAGTGATGTTGGGTTTAAGAAAATAAATTAAACCCTAGGAACTTTGTATAGGGTATTAAAAACATTGTAAACATTGTAGACAGCAGCACTTCATACCACAGCATCTTTGTGATTGTTTATGCCCAAATATAGCAAACAAAATACCCATCATGGCATAATGTTTATGATGCTTCAACTGGTTTTTTGAGGATACATTGAAATTAAGATTTCTTCACACCTACAGCATACACATTGCAGTCCTCCTATTGCACCTATTTTGGTCTCAAAACCATGTCAGATACACAGTCATCTTATGAGAAAGAAAATGAAAGTGATTCCACCACAAAGGGAAATGTGCCACAAAGACCTCGTAAAGGTGGCAAAGGTGGTAAACATCTCAGAGAAGAACCCACTTCTATGGTGCAATTGCAAGCTTGCCCACTTGCCATGGATTGCTTTCGCCACCAATCATGCTATCATTTTTGTGAGCTAATTTCACAGTTTCAACATCGTCGTGAATTAGCTCGCTTGTTTGTTCTCCATTTACATGATGGCCATGTGAACCTTGCTGGAGTCAATTTCATTTTGTCACCAGAAAGCATTGCAGAGGCCACAGGAATTCCGAATATCGGGGAACAATGAAATAAGCGACAACAGCTAGAGAAATCATATTATGAGCCATATATTAAACCAGGGTATATAAGGCACTTGAGTAGAGCTTTTCCTTTCCACTACCTGAATGATCGATTTTCACCTTTGATGAAACTTATCATCCGATATTTCAGTTGCGAGGGCAGATTCTCACGTCTTTATGCATACCATGTCCGTTTATTGATGCATTTTACAAGGGTGCACCTGATGAACATCCCATATTTTATGTTTCGCAACATAGAGAGGATGGTGCCTTTAGTGCAAAAGAAGAGCCCAGCACAGCAGCACAGGAGCATATACCATTATGCATTGATCAAAATCGTGGTGATTCATCAGCTGACACAGCAAGGCATTACATGGGAGGATTTTATTGCTCGTGACCTTTTCACAGCGCCTCAGCCACCACCAGAGATGGTTCATGATGAGGGAGGGACTTCACAGCAGCTTGAAATTCCCGAGACCGAGCATGTTGATGCACCCGTATATGTGATATATCAGAAAGGCCACAGGGCCTTATTTGCGGCCGCACGACGAGTACTATCTCCACCCAGGGTGGAAGGGCTCTCGTTGACACCAGCAGCAGAGCGAGTATTATCTCCACATCATGTGGAAGGGGTCTCGCTTCCATCTACAAAACAGGTACAGAGTCAGGAAAAGGGCAAGAGACCCATGGTTGACGAGGGTCCTTCAGGAGCCCAGGACACCGATATCATTGATGTTGATGCTAGCTCTCCTAGCTCCGAGCTAAAGGAGATCATCCGAGAACAAAGGGCCGAGAATGAGTCACTGCAAAAGAAATTGCAGATGGCTAAATGGGTGATAAACTACCTAGAGCAGCGCAACAAGCAGTTGGAAGATGAGCATGAACTTTATGAGCTGTGGAAGATCTGCAAAGACGGGGAATTGACCTGAAGGAGACCCGGTGATTTGACACCTATTGATCGGGAATCAATGCTCATCCGGGTCAACACTCATTTGGAGAAGTTGTTGGAAAAGGCAAATAGGGACAAGGACATGCTTCGTCACATGAAGACTCACTATTGGGCTTGCATGCATGTTTGCAAAGCGAGAATCAAAGTCCTCAAAAGGCGTTTGAGCAAAGTACAAAAACGACACAAAAGGCCTGATCCGCTTCGAGTTTTGGCCGAGGCTTCACTTGTTGAGCATGATACATGATGGAGGGTCTTCACTCCAATTTTGGGCACATTTGGAGAAAATTTTGTCATTTCAAAATTTTTGGCTTAAGAAACAGGTTTTTAGGTTCTACGCGTAGCACGCAGCACGCTACCCTGAAGATTGGGAGGTCCAATTAACAAATGGCTTGTAGTTTTGGATTTGTCATGAAGAAATACACTTGTACAGCCACTGCCAAGGAATTTCATGGAGATATGGATGGTCAAAATGTCCAAAAACATCATAAAACCCACCTTGTTGCCACCTTTTCCAACTTCAGGAAGTACCTTTGGGAGAATTCAGTTTGGAGGGGGCAAATGAGCTCCAAATTGGAAACTTCCACTTGGGTTGGAAAGTAGACATCCAGGCCTGTCCAATGAGCTATCATGAGCTAAATTGGGATGTCAGGAAGTGCTCCAAAAACAGGATCAAAGGGGTGCTATGCATAGGGATCAGGGGTGCTACGCATACAGTTTTTGGCCCAGATTTTCACCTTCAGCTCAGGAATTCGGCTAGTTTCCACCAGTTTCACTTTTTGATGTAATTTTTCACCCAAAATGATGTAATTTGATGTATGTAAGGTAACATGGCACTTATTTACCTTCTTCTAGATGATTCATTAACAAATTAGCAAGAAATCAATGTAATGAATCAGTTTCCTTCTTTTTAGAGGCAGGTTGTTTAGTCATCTAGATTCTTGCTCCATGTTTAGAATTTGTTCAAATTGCTCCTAGAAGGGGGAGCTAGACCCCTAGAGGTTAGGGAATGAGGATAGCTTGGTCTATATATGTAAGTTTTCATTCAGTAGCAGAGGATGGACTCTTGGGATAGTTTTGAGACTATATTGTACATATTTTACCAGCATTTTTGGCAAAGGAAAGACCAGGGTTTTCCAGCACTACTTGGGATCCTTGTGGCTTTATGTCTTGATGGTGTGTTTTTTTCAGTACTTGTAAGTTGTGTATGTGCATCATTATCTCTATTGAATCTTCTCTTATTAAGCAAATGAAGTGTTAAGGTAGAATCCATGAAATTGCTATGCTTTGCCTTTAAATTTGTTTATTAATATTCTATGTTTTCTTCAGTTTAAGGAGAATCCTTGAGACCCCTTACTCTCCTTAGCCTCTCACCGGTCTGATCTATCCATCTCACCTGCTTTAAGGCATCAAAACAATTTCCTATCTTGCCCCAAGTGAACCTCTGCAAAAACTGTGCCTCATCCCTGCACCCAAAATTGCCTTTCCCTTGATTTCAACAAAATCATAAAAAATCAATCCTAAACTCTTTGTACTTAATACCTAGCCTAAAATCAGTCATCAATTCGGTCATCTCGAGCCTTTTCAATTACCTTTTTCCGAGTTTGACCCGGAGAGAGCCCTCTCCTGTCCTCGTAAGGCTAGCTATGAGGCTGAGCGTGGTTTGATGTGGCCTTGAGTCTTGCCTTATTTCAGCCTAAGGCAGATTTGAGCGCTAACAGAATACTTTGGAATAAAAAATTTTAGCTGTTCTCTAATTGCATAAGTTGAACAAGTCCACGGATTCATTATTGTCCGATCAACAAATCAACCATGGTTCAATTGGACTTGCCTAAAGGTAGTGTGAATAAATAATGGAAATTTTGACATTGACGTGATGTTATGATAATAATACTAACATTATTGAAAACATGTGGATCATCTATATGTCATGCATATGAGGCTATGGACATTTAGTATTGTGTACACGTTGTACGGGTAGTACTATGTACATGTGGTACATATGGTACTAGTGTGGATGTAGGTATTGCATGATGTTGGATGACATGGATAGGTGTATGTGCGTGATGTACATAAGGTTCAGGAGAAGGCACTAGGTGATTTCTTGGTGGGGCAACCGATCCAGAGTGCATATAGATGCAAGACAAAGGTGTAAAATAAGGATTGATTAAAGGATAAGTATCAGTATTTTGTTTCAATTCTAGTATATGTGATTTATGATTCTAATATATAATGATTTCATGTGATCTATGATTGGGGTTATAATGGTTACATATGGTTTATGATGTTCATGGTTGTTTTTTGAGCTAACGAGATGTGATATTTTGTACATGTTGATTTGGTCAAATGTGCTAGTTTGACTTCATGCAACTAATGCAGGGAAATTGCAGGAAGCAAGTGTTCAACAAGAACACAAATGCATTGGAAGAGCATGAATTTCTTCCCATTATTTAAATACAATGAAAATGAAGAAACATACATAACTGGGAGGAAATATTAACCTACATTTACACAAGTAGAAGTATTGTATATCAAGTTATAACATTAACTGTCATTAAAAAAATCGAGTTTTGTTTTTTTTGGCATCTAATGTCTGTCACATAATTGATTAAAAATGTGATAGGTAGAAATTGAAGGATAATTGGCATAGAACTCTTTTGTACACTCTATATCAGAAGATCTGATTTAGGTGGCAAGGCCATGGGAACCTGAAAATTCAGAAACAACTACGTGTGAACAAGGAAAAAAATTGTAAGATGGAGTGACACACTGAGGATGGTGTAAATTTAAGGGTAGGAATACGTAAAAACCCTTCGTTGTATGTAACACTTTGTTACTATCATGCCACAATGTTGAAGTGGCTACAAGAACCCTCCAAAATTTAGGTTTGCATGCAAATTTTAGAGCCTATTTTGGATCCTACGATCGATCATCCTTGGTCATTTTTTCGTAAGCTGATGATTTCAAGCTCCCCTCCTTGATCATAAGAGTTGTCCACATTCTCATCTTTATGCAGCATATGTCATTTTTGGGCATTGGGGTTGTTTGTCATGCAAAGTGAATGATGCTTTGCTTCAAGGGAAATCATGTGTGCATGAATGGTTGTCATCACATACACATGGTTCACACTCACCTCATGCACTCTTGTCACAAATGTTGTTGCATCAAGAAAATATGTTTTATGCATTATGGATGGTTTATGTTGTCTGAGTAAGTGTTTGTGTGTGATCAGAGTCAAGTCGTATCATGTTTACATATGTTTTACTAATCTCACACTTATGCATTTTCGGGAGAAACCTAGCCTCATTCAACTTCCCTGAAATGTGCGCTTTTCTTCTGAAACCATCAAGCTTCCTTCCTTGCCTACTGAAACCTCGTCGTGCATAGAAACACCAACCTCCCTTACCTGCTAAAACCCCACATCCCGTAGAGGCCCCAACGAGCAATGCTCTCTAAAAATGCATAGAGAAGTACAGTTGCACTGCATTTGGAAATTGCGCAGAGGTGTCTTCCCAAGACCCCTATCCCATAGCAGTGCTTTTAACCTCAAAATTGCATAGTGTTGTCCAAGTTGTCTTGTTGGTCTTGCATGTAGAAATTGTGTAAACGTGCGTCATTCTTGTAGTAGTCACTACCCATTGAAATTGTGTAGATCTACCTCTGAGTGGCTACAAGAAAGGATGACATGCTCAAATTGTTTCCGAGTTGAGGAGAAGGAACAAGGAAATGAGTAATGGAAAATATCAGTACCACATGCATACTCCATCGGATGCATGATCATCTTGATGGTATGTATGGAACATCTTTCGAAGTACACCTCTTAGATGAGTTTACAAGACTACATTTCATTGTCATATCACCTTGTCCTCAATAACATGGATGTGCACAAATACAAAAAGTCATCTTATGTGTTTCTTCTACATGTGTTTCTTCTTTTTTCATTTGTTCTACCAATTGTCGTATTTCACATGTTGATTGGTATGAAATGATTGCGACCTCATTTCGGTGATGTTGAAGGTTGTGTCTGAGTTGTGTTCACCATGTACACATCTATCACACTAACACACGATGTTGTACGCCCTGTCGCACAAGTGTCATCGTGCTCGTTCAATGATCTAACACAAGTGTCGCGCTTGTCACTTGCATCATTGGTCAGTCACACTGAGTATATGTTGTCTTTATGGTTTGAGGTGTCTTGTTGGCGAATCATGTTGAGTGTGTGTGCGCAAGGTCGTGTATACACAAGTTCACTCATCCACACACTTTTTCATTTTTTTTGTAATTCTAACAACCAGATCACCCTCCAACAATGGAACCCTTGCTAAGCTACATTGGGCAGTTTTAGTCCTCAGTGAACATGTATTGTTGCCCATAACTGTGTAGAGCTTGATCTTGTCCCCCATGTACCCTACACTATGCAATTGTGGAATTGACTGGATTGACTGTCATCTAGAATAGAGAAGAAGTTGCTCAAAAATCCATCTCAATCTGCACTTCTTGCAAGTGAATCATCCAACCCTCCAGCTGGTCAACTGGAGAGTTCAACTGGGTAGTGACCTCGAGACTCACTCCCCCAAAAAAATGCACAAAAGTGGTAGACCTTTCCCACTCCACTTACTAAAGAAATTGCGTTGACATGTTAGACATACAACCTGTGTCAGTCCATGTCTCCCTACAAAAAATTCACATTTTTTCTAGTGAGTCACCCAGACATTCGGCCTGCTACTCACCTGGAAAACTGTGCAGTTGTCATGAGAAGCCAACCAACTACCCATCATCCTACTCAACAAAGAAACTGTGATGTGATGTTCAGCATGCTAGCCTCCTAGCAAATTTGCATTTTTCACCAGAAACACTCCTTGAGCCTGCTACCAGCTCCCTCAAAAAAATGAGCATTTTTTTCTTGGAAATCTTCCTGCAGCCCGCTACTAGCTCCTTAGAGGAATTGCGTAGTTTTTCTGCCAAGGCCCCTTGTTTCCTGTAGTGCTTCCCCCAAAACATTACGTAGATATACTCGCTAACAAGGCGAGATATTGCATAGTGTCACTGTTGATTTGGATTGTCCATCTCAGTCTCTCAGTGATTTCTGTGCAATTTTCACCACAATTCCAAGAGCCCGCATGCCAACTTGAAATTTGCCTTACAGAGTTTCATACCCTTGTCCTCTCTCCTGGTCACCTGCATCCGTAAGAAAACAATAATGCA
The DNA here is from genome assembly GCA_000404065.3 of Pinus taeda. Classification (NCBI taxonomy): domain Eukaryota; kingdom Viridiplantae; phylum Streptophyta; class Pinopsida; order Pinales; family Pinaceae; genus Pinus; species Pinus taeda. Next base: position 60,608 of record APFE031260337.1, on the reverse strand, counting down.
TGATGGTAGACTAGGAGTTTTATGGATTTGACGTTGTCTTGTCATGTGTGATTGTAGATACAGGTACATGGATAAGACACGACGCGATGACGGACAAGATGAACAAGGAGAGCACATGTGAGGAGATTTTTTCACGAACAGATGAAAGAACAACACATTCAAGGATATTTTCTTGCGAACAAACAATGCATGCAAGCATAATTTTTCATGAACGAATGATGCATATGACGATATTTTTTCATGAACCGATGATGCATGCAAAGAGATGTTTTCATAAATGAATGAACATGCGAGGATATTTTTTCATGAATGGATGAGCATGTGAAGCAGGCTAAAGTAAAGGAAAAGGAGCGACGTGCACATGCAACATCAAGTGAACACCAAGACCATCAAAGACTTTTCAAACCTTTCCATGCGGAGATGAAGCTATGATACACCAAGAGCTCAACCATCACTCAGTATCACTGCGGCTCAAAATGGAAACCACTAGCAGCATGAACATACCAGCACCATTGTTTTGAGTCAAGTCATGAATCATCTCGGCCACATCACTACTGTGGGTCATACTATTGTAGTTAATTTAATGTAACATGGAAGTCCAAGAGACCCACATATAAAGTTGAAGAGTCATGTAAAGCTGAAGAGTCATATAAGTCAAACAATCATGAGGGAAGTTGAACAATCATGAGGGAAGTTGAATAGTCACAAGGGTTAGTTTCAAACTTGGCTATAAATACCCCTCATTTTTACATGCAAAAGACTTTTCACCTTGGCTCCTCCCACATAGCCTTGAGATTCTGTAATATTTTATTTGAGGAGCGAACAGTGGCTCCAATGCCCCTGTTATAGGGTTAGTGATGTACAATGTACTGATGTATCTTGGAACTTTCACTTAATTCAAAACCCTGATAACATGCCAACATGTTTTCAGACATGTATTTTAATTGTTTGTAAGACTAATCTTGGAACACTTATGATGCATGTTGCTTTAATCTATGTTAAAAAAATTGAACTGTTTCGACTGCTCTAATACATATGTTTATGAAAATGTGTTGTATAAGTTGCTAATGTTGTCTTCCATGTGTGGACTACCTCACCGGACATCAGACATAACCTTTCCAATGGACTTGTTATAACGACCGTCGCACTCGCGCATACTGCTCCACTGGGTGTTGTACGTGCTATCCCTTCATTATGTGTTTGTGACTGCCACATCTATGTGGACTGCTCCACCGAAAGCGGTCCATGCCCTGTGTGGTGTGTGTCTCAGATAGAGTTGGGACTCTTACCTTTCAATTGGAGACTCACCTCCACCCTCTCCCTCTGTAGTGAAAGAACCTTGACACAAGTAACACTAGGACCCACCAAGTACATGAACCTCGTTGTTCAAGGATGAAGAAAACCACTCTCACATGTTGACAAGCAATAGCTAAGGCATATATTTACAATAATGGCAACGGGGCCATCATACTATATGGGACACCTACACCAAATGGTGTGAGGTCTAGTTGGAACATCATACCAGGGATATCCCCTGAATGTTGGCGTGTCCAATACCATCAACCTTTTGGTGCTAGAAGGAGGGCCAGATGAGAAGTTTAGTCCTTACAATCTATTTTGAATCTCTGCATACTTATCATGACTAACTACAGAGCTTCTCTTCCGAAGTGTATGTCTTATGGAAACGACTTTGAAGTCTAGGAAGAAATCTCGAATAACTTGTCATATAAAACATACGATGGTTGAGGCCAAGTATCCTTGGTGAGACACGTGGTTGGCATTGTAGGCTCTTGTGAAAGACATGAAATATTGGAGATTACATGACCTGTGCATTGTTCACATACACACTTCGAGGGCACCCAATGCATTGGTGTGCCACGCTGCCTAAAAAATATATTCACTCTCTCTCTCTCTCATCTGATGGCAAAGGTAGACTATTCTTTCAATCATTTTGACTGTAGAGCACTCGATAAAGAAATTCTAAAATTATAGAAAGCACCTAATGAATTTGTTGAACAATTTCACACATGCTTTTGTAATCTTGCATATAAATTTCCTGAAGATGAAATTAATTGGGAATTTATCAATGGAATATTTTAGTATTTTCTTTATGTATCCAAAAATCTATAATTCTTGGAATCATTCTAACCCCTCCCAACAAACCTAGTTGTTAGAGATGCCAAATCTAAGATGGATGAGGTCTATTTCACAAGTGACTGCCCATCCTCTTCTCATCAAATAGCGCTAGCTCCACAGTGCGAGATGGGAGAAGGTGCGCACACATCGTTTGAATTGTCACATCCTCCTACACCACCTTCTCTTGATATCTGCACATATTTATCTTGCAAGCCTACTAGTTGTCACATGGATTCGTTCCCTCAACCTCCATCCCCATGTTTCATTGATCCTCCAGATTGTACTATCTTGTGTTCTTTTGTTTCAGACTCCACACTTGTTGTCAATGAGGATCAAGTTGTTGATGGAGTTGGTGTTGTCCAACCAACCTATGCTATCATTCATGATGAGTGTGTGTGGGAATCTAAATAAGAAACCATGGTGAAGGATGACTCCCTTCCATCTGTGACTCATCTTCTTTATCCTAAGATCCCTTGTGATTCTGGCACTATTTATTTCCCCTATGAAAACTCATTTCTGAGTTTCTACTTCTGATCGTTGACAGGACACATCAGATTTCAGCTTGTGATTACATTGTAGAGAGGACACATCTTCCTCTGAAAATTTTTCCAATATGTCATCTATCATTTTTGAAAACACAGAGGGTGAACATTCTTACTTCTCATCTACTCCTCTGCATGATACATCAAATCATGATGATGTCGATGAACATCCTGAATTTTTTGATCCTGGTTGTCATGATCTATGTACTTCGTCATTTTATCATGATGTTGATTCACTCATTGTTACTATGTCTCGAACACTAGTCTTCGATGATTTACCAATTGACAGAGTGGAAACCCCACTGGTTGTTGAGGCACTTCAACCTGGGCTGACGGTTATGTCAGCCCCTCACTATCTTGAGGTTAGCTCCACTTCCGATCAGAAATTTTTCGAAACACCCAAGGCTCCTCATCACTCTCTACTCCACATTAAAGATCAACCAAACACCCAGATATTTCCTCCTCCATTCCAATCATATGATCCCATCGCTCAAGGTTTGGAGGAACATTACACAACAAGCATGCTTGAAATGCATAAGTTGTTTGCATTTCTCATGTTCGATCGTATGCCGCAGTACAAAGAGTGTGCATGTTTATCATCTGCACTCATTCTTTCATTTTCTGTAGATGTTTCAGAACTCGGAGCGTGTTGTCATTCATTATTGTATCTTTTACATTTACCATTTCTCTTGGTTGTGCTTCTTGAGAACCATGCATTCACCAACATGGGCCAGCCAATCGGCCAGTGGTTGCATTAGAAATATCACTTCACGTAAGTAGGCTCATGCAATGTTTAACATAGGAGTAGGAGTAATGTTTGCTTCTTTGCTTTGCTTTGATTTCTTGCTTACTTGCTTCATTTTTCTTGCTTTCTTTCTTACTTGCTTCATTTTTCTTTTTTTCTTTCTTTTCTTACTTGTTTTGTTTTCTCTATACTTCTACTTTCTCTTTTTTCTTTTTTTCCTTCCTTGTACTTGTAGGTTAGCCTCTTGTGAAACCGTGTTTGGCTCTCGAGACAAGCCACATGAATCTAAGAGGACTTGTACATATATCAACATATGGTTATCTATTGTCCTCTCCCTTTATGAAGAACTTGTTTTCTTTAGTTGATGATGCCTTAATGGAAAATACATTATGTTCAGAGTGAGTCTCGGTGAAAACACAATGCTTGCATTGTTAACTGGTACCACCTACTCTATTCAGTCCTTTGGGTTAACCATTGTCATCTCAGTCAAGTAAAGTAAGGTGACGGGGAAAACCTTAACAAGTATGTCAGAGGTATACATAACATACTTATCTAAAGGAACAACCTCTTTTTCTCTCAATAAGTTGGGATCCCTCTTCCACATCTGAAATAAATAAGTGCCTATGCTGAGTTCTTAAAAAAAAATTAAAATTAATAAGGTGAATGAAGAGAAAGGCTTCGTCCGCAGAGAGGTGATGCAAGTAACTCTGCCAGGGTACTGACCAATCTTAATGGAAGCAAAGTGATGCTTGTGTTCCTACGTGACTCTGTTGGGGTACCATATAGGCCTGCTAGAAATGGAGAAACACTAGAGATGAAACCTAAACTCTGATAGTGATATTACTTGTGCATCAATATACCCCTCATCCTTAATCGAAATAATTAAGTTGACTTGGATTGGAATGTGTGCTGACCAATCAAGAGAATGGTAGGAACTACATACTTCACACAAGATAGTGCAGAAACCATGGTCATCTGTTGTAGCTCTGATACCACTTGTTGTAGCTTTGATACCACTTGTTGTAGATCTAACCCAAAAAATATTATGATAATAAAATATAAGATAATGCAAATAAACCCAAGAAATAGATAGAAATGAATCTTTATTGATCAAACCCTTAAGGTAGGGCAACACCATACATTCACTCCTTAAGGAAGGAGAATACTCCACATGCCATATGCTTGTTCATACAAGACTATTTCTCTTCATATTCATCTCTGAGGCATAAAAATCACCATGCAACACATATTTATCCATAGAAATCTTCAAATCCTTGTACACTTGAACATCCTCATTATCAACCTGTGTATGTTCAATTTGTTTTGTTGGGACTTGCAATTTCTTTGCCAAATTGACATTTATAAGATTTTGTTTACAACTCGGATTGATAGACACAATGATTTTCTCCTTCTGAATCAATCCGTGAACCTGCAATACCGAGATACCAGCCAAAAATAACCCTTTTGGTTCCTTGGTTTCCTTCTTTTCTATAAAAATAACAGCTTTGCTAGGCTGTGTGTCTATCTGTGTGTGCTTATCCACAAGATTTGATTTACGGTCAAAGCGCTCTATAAGAGCTTTGGCAAATTGGGCCCAACTCGCAAAAGGTCCATTGCGACGTTGATGCCATTCCGCCCATTGCCATCATTCATTGTCCAAGTACATGGTCCCCACTCCCAGCTTAGTCCAATCATCTTAGAGAAGATTCAATTTGAAATACTGGTCCATTTGTGCTAGCCATGCGGACGGGTGAGAACCGTCAAATTTATACAACTCCCTCGAATTCTGATCTAAGCCCACCATCACAAAAATATTGGTGAAAAATTGAAATGGTCATAGATCCGTCAATATTGCTCAGAATCACTATTATAACCTGTTTTTAGAAATGGAACAACCACTCTGCATCTTCCCATGTGGTAGAAATCTTGATCCTGGTACTTGAAATTTCAGATCTGCGCTGCTACTCTCCCGTCGTCACCCAAAATTTCTGCAAAAAGAGCTGATTTTAATTCAACGATATCTCCCTCATCCGGACTCCGATTCGCCTAATTTTTTTTTTTTTAAATTGGGTGTTTTTTCACAAAGATTCCAGATCTGCAATTAGATCTTGCAGATCGTGCACCAAGACATCTAGATCTGCGCCGCAAATTCGCTGCCCCGAAAAATTGTCTCCAACCCTACTGATTTTTAGATCAGCGATATCTCCTTCATCCGGGCTCCGATTTGACTGATTTTTTTTTTTAAATCGGCTATTTTTTCACAAGGAATACAGATCTGCAATCAAATTTTTCAGATCTTGAACCAAAACGTACAGATCTGATCTGCAAACTCGCCGCCCTTGAAATCCTGCATAAAGTAAAAAAAAAAATTCCACTTTTGTGCCCAAGAAAGTGCTCTGATACCACTTGTTGTAGCTCTGATACCACTTGTTGTAAATCTAAACCATAAATATATGATAATAGAAATAAACCCAAGAAAAAACAAGATCTGAATATAGATAGAAATTCTTCTTTATTATCAAACCCTTATGGTAGGGCAACACCATACATTCACTCCTTAAGGAAGGAGAACACTCCACAAGCCAAATGCTTGTTCATACAAGAATACTTCTCTTCATATCTCTCCATGTGGAGTCTCTAGCCTCTATATAGGCCTCATACATACAATACCATGGGTCATTACCATGGTTCCCTCTTACCATCAACTAATACCATGGGCCCATTACATTATTATTAACTACTTGTGGTCCCTTACATGACATGGGTTAACCACCTTATTTATTACTATGGCCCATCCCATTATTACATTATTACCTTGGGTACCTCCCTCGGTACCCCACATTACCCCCCCTAGGTATATAACAGATTTGGTTGTGAGTCCATCGAGTTTTCATATCGATTTTGTACCACAACCTCCATCTTTGTACTTGGCTAATCCTTCAGATGATATTGTCTTGTGTTCTTCCATTCTGGACTCTAAACTTGTTGTGAATGATGTGTCTAGTCAATTTAGTGTCCTAAATTTCTCTACAGAAATTATCAATCCGAGTATCATAAACTGATGAAGTGTGGTGCACTATATGTTCTTAGTTAACCTTTCTCTTACTTCGTTTTTTTATAGTTTATGTTGTTTTTGGGGGTTTTGTTTCTTATGCTTAAGGAAATTAATCTAAGAAATAAAATCTATTCTTCTAGGTGAAAATATCTAAATGTTAATGGTCAACTAAATCTAATGACTTTCAATGTTAAAATTAAATTTCTAAAGAAAGGAGAAAAGGAAATGAACATTAGATAAAAACAAATCAAACTTTGAACAGTTAGATTAATCTTAGCCGGCAAAATGTCTATGAAATGAAAACAAAAATGATAACAGCTAAATGAAGTGTTTTATCATTTTGCTACACAATTTTGGGAGAACTACCTCCTTGTGATAGCATTTTGAGGGATCCAATACTTCATTGTTCTAAGAAAAAGTAAATATAAAAATGTAGAAAAGACTCATTCATAAATGAAGTACTTCACCACTAAGTGAACCGAGGGCTTTCAGAAATTTTCACTTACAACATGTGTTATTAAAATATGGAAAGCAAATACAAAACATGTAAAGGAAAGCTAATCTACTTTGTACTCTAATGCTCCAAGCACGAACTGGAAAATAGGAGGACTACTTTCTTGGACTATTTTGTCAAGCATAGATTACACAGTTAGATAAATCTACAATCAACCGGTTGAACACACTTGTATGAATTAAACTTGCATGAATGGAAAATCTAAACTATTAAACTTGTAAACAATAAAATGACATACTTGAATGAAATCAAAGAAAAACTACAAAATAAAATCTATTCTACCTTACATTCTAATATGCTCCATGACATCTACTTCACATCTCTTTCCATGTTGCAAACATCAAAGCTTTATTCAAATTCTTCAAAATTACAAAAGTTTACAAAGCTCTCCAAAGCTTTCCAAAAACTTTCCAAAACTAGAAAGCTACCAAAATCTACCAAATGAAGGAGAGAGATCTCCTATTCATATAAAAAGATGAGAAGTCATCTCATTAATGAGAGTCCATGAATATCTCCCTATACCTCTAGAGTTCTAATCAAAATAGGAAATGATAAGACACATGTTTTCTTAGAGTTTCAATACAAATATGAAATGTGACGCATATCCTCGTGATCCCATGATCCTCTCCACTCAAATTCGAATTGGGTCTTAGAGTGCCACATAAAGGTCCTCTAGAAGCCTCCTTTTGACCTACACATGTCAACAATCTCAACCCACTTGTTATGTATAAATATATGCACATTATTTTCTAATTTTTAACCACAAATTCACTTAAAAAGGCTAAGAATTAATAAATTTTGGAAAAACATAAATGTGACCCAATGATAATGAAAGTGAGATGAACGTAGTGACATGGTAGTGAAATGAAGGTGAAATGGAGGTGACATAATGGACATAATAGTGAAAGTGTAATGGAAATGAATGAAAGTTTCAAGACCCAACATGAGGATCAAGCCATCGACAGAGTTTCTGTTGCACAACCAACACTCTCTGTCATTCATGAAGAGTATGACTGGGAGCTTAAGCATCAATACTCAGCAAAGGATGACTCCCTTCTATCCAAGCCTCCTCCATTCTTCCTGACATTTTTGGTGAACCTACCATCCATGATTTCACATGTGTATCTTCATCTGTGGATGCACCCATTGTTGAACACTCGCAGGACACACTGCACATTAGTCCATCATCCGACAATGGAGAGGATAAATTATTCATTGAAAATCCAATTGACCTTACATCTTTCTTTTCTAGAAGCATAGAGGATGGATTTGTCCGCTTCCTATCTACCCCTCTATTTGATTTATCATATCATGAGGATGCCGATGAAATCATTGATTTATCTAATCGTAGCTGTCATGACCCATTTACTCCTATATTCGATCATGATCATGATTCTACCATAATTAATTTTTTGAAGCCATCTGTTTATGATGATCTATCTGACGATGAATTCGAAACACCCTCGACTATCGAGGCACTTCAACCCAATCTGATGGTTATGTTAAGTCCTCGTTGTCTAGAGGTTGGTTTCATTTCTGATCAAGAAATTGTTCAATGACTCAAGGCTCCTCATCACTCATCTGTATGCATTGAAGTTAAATCTCACACACAAATCATGCTTCCTCCACTCGAACTACACGATCCCATCACTCATGCATTGGAGGAATCTTACATTGCAAGCACATGTGCACATGTGCATGATGCAAGTTGTCTTTGTTTCTTTCGTTTACTTGCATGTCACAATCAAGAGTATATGTATGCTTCAAAGTTGCACGCAGTGTCGCACAACCATATACCATGTACGTGCACTCACTTATGTCCTGTGGACACTTTTAAGCATGAAGTGTGTTTGCCCTCATTGTTATATCTTTACTGTTTTCTAGTTCGCACAATCAGCTTATTCACGGACCAAGCCTTCACCAACATGGGTCAACAAATGTGTTGGTGGTTGCATTGGAAATATCACTTCAGGTGATTAGGCCCATGCATTGCTAACGTAGGAGTAGGAGTAGTGTTTTCTTTCAATTTTTTTTCTTGCATGCTTTCTTACTTTGCATGTTTGTTTTTCTTCTTGCTGGTTTACTTACTCGCTTTTCTTTCACTTCTCCTTCTGCTTTGCTTTGTTGTTTGTTTGCTTGTTTTTGTTCGTAGGTTAGTTTTGCATGAAACCATGTATGACTCTTGAAAAAGGTTGGGTAAAGTACAAGAGGTCTTGTGCAGCTATCATCACTTGGTTATCTGTCATCCTGCCTCTGTATGAAAACTTGTTACTTTTGGTCCACCATACATCGATGTAAAATATGTATTGTTCGAAGTCAAACTTGGTGAAAACAAAATGTTTACGCACTAACTAGTGTCACCTACTCTATAGTTGGTTGTTTTTTGGGTTAACCCTTGTCATCTCAATCAAGTAGAGTAAGGTGAGGGGGGAAACCTTAACAGGCACGTCAAAAGTATATAATAAACTACTTCTCTAAAGGAACAACCTCTTCTACTCTCAATAAGTTGGGATCCCTGTTTTGCCTCTGAAATGAATAAGTGTTATGAACAATTATGAAAAAATGAAAAGTGAAAAATTAAAAAATAAAAATGGATAAGGCGAAAGAAGAGAAAGGCTTCCTGTGTAGAGACGTGATGCAAGTAACTTTGTTGGGGTACTGACCAGGCTTGCTGGTAATGGAGTGATGCTTGTGTTCTTATGTAACTCTGATGGGGTACTTTCCAGGCCTGTTGGCAATGAAGTGACACTAGAGATGAAACTAAGACTCTGACGACTACACTGCTTGTGCACCAATATACCCCTCAACCGTAATCAAAACAACATTGTTGACTTAGCTTGGAATGTGTGCTAGTCGAACAAGATATTGGTAGATGCTACATCTTACAATCAAGCTAGTGTGGAAACCAAGACAAACTCAAAATGTAATAGACCTGAGATAAAAACATGTAACTAATTAGATTAATCATACAATTTATAATCAACATGTAATTTATCAACTAATTAACATTAAATTTCAGAAATATACCAGTAGAGACAACTCACCTGGGGAATGCTAGTTGAATTCTTCTTCTAACTGCAACAAATTCTTGGGGATGACTCTCCACCCAATTGTAGGCTTAGTCACACAAAATCTTGTTACAACTGGCCACCCCCGAGTCGTCAATCAATCTACTACTGCCAGGGATACTTTGTCTCATGACACTATTCTCCCAAGAGAATGGATGATGGAATCATGGAATGATGGAATGCCTCTCATCTTCCTCATCATCTATTAAATAGAGCAAACATTGGAAGGGAAACCACATGCACACACTCCATGTGTCAACATGCAACTTTATTTCTTTCTTGTTTTATTCTTTTGTTTTTACTTTTTGATAGCTTTACTAATTTTTACTGCTTTCTTGTTTTATTTCTATTTATATTTGTTTAGAGCTTTAGTATTGTTATTTATTATTTTATTGTTATTTATTATTTATTTACTATGAAGAATATATGACAAGAGATTAAGACTCAAGATGATGAGGCTCATGTGAAATTTAATGATGCACTTAGATGATTCTACATATGGTGTAAATGGTCAACTTCATATTTGAAAAAAGTGGAAATAATTATTGAAAAAGTAGTTGGTATTTGATGAAAACATAACACTAATAACACTTATGAGATAACATAGATCCTAGATGGATGTTGAATAATCTTAGTTCATAGTTGAATGTTTGTAAAGTAAATGAAATTGATTTTTCTGATGAATCATGATAAGAATTCTTATAGAGTGTTATTCTATATTTGATAACTATTGAGATGTTCTCATATTGATGATGTTTCATGATATGATGGTATGAGGGTGATCATGCACATGTGGTTCATATTTATATAGTTTCTACAATAGTGATGATTTATCCTTATGATGATAATGATATGCATATGCATTATGATGTTATGTCAATGTATAATGACATATTCAGTTACTACGTGATGATAGGTATTTAATGTTGAATACTCATGATGGATATGATATGTATAATGTGGCATAGGAGTTATGATGCTATAATATGAGCTTTATTGACATGTGGTTCATTTATTATGTGAAGTCATGATATGTCTTTGATGCAAATATGTTGATGGTATTTCATGAGGTGAAGCATGTGATAGTTGCATACAAATTTGTGACATGCATGAGCATGCAATTCATTCTTATTCATAATGTTGCGATTAACAATGATGAATGTTACATGATGACATGCAAGACTTGGCATGTGGATTATTTTCTATGATACTATGATGGTATAGCTAATGCATTGTTGCATGTTGAGGTTTGATGATTGACAAGACTCCACAATGGGCCGTGAGGGCTAGTTTATTTGATGATCTTGTGTGAGCCCATACGCACAAGGGAGAATAAGTAACACCATATGGGCTAGGGACAAACTCAATCAAGACTACATATGCCACTGGTTCCTTTGTCTTATGTAGCTCTTGATAGATAGCTCTTGTAGGGCTATGGGACCATCTTGAGGAGGCCAAGTGCCTGATGTTCTAGGCTAGGTTCCTGTTATTGGATTGGGATGCCAAAGTTTGGTGGGGGTGTAAGGACTTCAATGCCTAGGGCTGTGTTTCTTAGTAGTTGTGGAGGGAGTGGGCCAGCCTTGCGAGATGTGCAGAGTCATTGAGTACCTTACCAGATGCCTGCTTTGGGGCAGATGAGGTTTGAGTTAGGCATGAGCCTTGGGGCCAGCCTTGGACTAGGATATAGACCAAGTCAGGATTATGTCTGGTGCCGAAAATGGGAAAAAGGATAGAGATTCCTTGGGCTTTCCTAGGTGTTGTGAAACTTTCAATGCTTGCTGGTTATACTAGTTCAGCAGAGGGTGTTGGCAACATGAAGTAATACATAACAAAAATAATAAATAATAATAGTAATAAATATAAATATGATTAATAATATTAGAAAAAATACAGAAATAAATAATTAAATGAATAAAAAAAGTAATAAATAAAAAATAGTAATACATAATAAATAACCATACTAAAGCTCTACATAAAAAATAAATAGAAATAAAACAAGAAAACAGTAAAAAAATCAGTAAAGCTATAAAAAAGAAATAAAACAAGAAAGCAATAAAGTTACATGTAGACACATGGAGTGTGTGCATGTGGTTCCCCTTCCAAAGTTTGTTCTATTTATTAAATGGTGAGGAAGATGGGAGGCGTTCCATCATTCCAAGATCCTGTCATTCATTCTTTTGGGAGAATAGTGTTCTAACACAGAGGAGTCACTAGCAGTAGTACATTGATTGAGGGCTCGGGGGTGGCCAATTGTAGCAAGTCCTTACACAATTGAGCCTATGGTTGGGTGGAGAATCATCCCCAAAACCTTGTTGCGGTAAGCAGACTTCAACCACAGGTAAGTGCTACTCATAGTTTGAACTTGATTAGTTGATTAATTACATGCTTATTTTTTGCTATTACATAGAACTGAACAATACTTCCAAAGGTGTTAGAATTTATTTTCACCAACAAGGTCCATTCAGAGAGCTGGAGTTCTACTAGTGTGTCACCAAGTGTTATAGCGGCTACAACCACTCTCCAAAATCTTTCCTTAGCTTCATTTTAGAGCCTCCCTACAAACCTTTCACAACAACATGTCTTACCTTGTCAAGTACACAAGCCTTAGTGATTCTCTTATAGAATGACAGTCTGTCCATGAGAGCTTGTTGCAATCCCCTCACAGGTTGTTTCTCCGGACTCAGTCTAGCTACAAGCTAAGAAACTCCCTCAAGAAATTGCACAATTATGGAGGGGAAGCCACCTTCCCTTTAGAAATTATGAAATTATGCCTGGTAGCCTGTTAGGCTCCAGAATTGTGCAAATATGCCAGTCAAGCTTCACTAAGAAAATTGCACAATTCCTCCCAACAGGGTTGTTCAGCCCAGAAATTTCACAATCCTGAGCAGCAATCATCATCTTCTCTACCCAGAAATTGTGCAAATCTTCTGGGAAGTCAGCCCAGCGCCCTCCCATAAATGTGCATTTTTTCTTCCCAGCTGAGTAGACTGTTGCATGTGCAGTTGAGCTGACTGGTTCCACCTGGGACCAAGAAAACTTGACTTGCATGAATGAGCTGCTTTTTCCTGGAATAGAAAAAAGAAACATGCAAAAAGCATCCCTAGCTTTTAGGGAGCTATTTCTAGCAGTTGGAGGTTACATGCAAAGATCATTTTAGAATCTTTACTCGAAGTGTCTCTTTTTCCTATATTTGTGGCATGTGTGTCATGAGCCTCAAACTTATTTATTTGATGCTTTAGAGTCATCTCTTCACACAAATCTTGGAGCCCTGACATCCCACAACACATATAGGACTCTCCAACACATCCAACTCAGCTATTTAAGTTGCCTTGACTTGTCTTTTGTAGGATTTTTGTCGCTTTTTGTGTTTTCACTTGTGTGAGTGTTGTTTTCTTGATTTCTGTGAACATTTGCTATTGTTTACATACATATTAACTTGTACTAGCAGTGTTTCATTTTTCGTCAATGTATCATAGTTGTCGCATGCATGAAACTATTTTGCACAAATGGTCTTCAATTCAGTGATTCACTTCACCAACATGCATGTTGTTCCATTTTCTAAATATTTCATTCACTATTTGCATGCACAATAATTCACTCCTTATTACACTCATTATCACCATGCATTCACAATCACCTTTGCTTTCAGTTGTCCATCGGCACGTTTGGGCATCCTTGGACTAGACTCTACCTCACCAAGACAACATTGCAAAATCCTGGGAAGGAAGGCTCTATCTTCCCCTCATGAAATAAACATTTATGCCCAGTGACTGTCCTCTAGTATTGCGTTGTGCAATTCTGAAGGGCATTGACTGCTAGCCCAAGAAATTATGCAATGCAGTCACTGGGCTTGCAACCACTGCCAACTAATATTGTGCATTACACAATTCCAACAGTTAGCAAGGCAACTTGGATTGCGCATTCCATAATTCTAGTAGCTAGCTAGCTTCCCCAGATAGCCCAGACTTCCTTTTAAGCAAGTCTGGAAGCCAGTCTCCCAGCCTCCCCAGATAACCCAGACTTCCTTTTGTGCAAGTCAGGTAGCCAATCTCCCAACCTCCCAGAAGAAATTGCGCATTCCTTTCTAGTCAATCCCCAGGGATGTTGCATGTTGTTCCTCAAGTTTGCTTTGATTTTAGCTAACATATTTCTTGCCATGCATTGTCATGAAACCAACTCACACAAAGATAGAAAATATAGATCAACACTTCAGAAAATAGCCTCTTCGAGGGGACCACCTCCTTTACATTACACAAATGAACAATTTTTTGATGATACAAATGAAAAGACCTCCTTTTTATATATAGGAATCTAAGGGGTCATAATATAATCAAAGCCAGCATAACAATAATAATGTAAGGACACAATAATAACAATATGGGGACTACATGGGCACAAAAATATAATAAGGGAGTTGTACTAATAACAATAAGGGGTTACACTAGTAGTATAGGGGCCTAACATGGCCCTTTCCTTCAAAAAGTGTTGTCGTCAATGCTTGAGTAGTTCTTGATGCTTCTGCATAAAATTATTGTCCTCCCATGTGGAATCTTCAACATGTAAGTTCTTCCACTTGATGAGATACTCTGAAATTGAACGATTTTGTAGCTACCAGGTTCTTGTTTCTGTGACTGCTTCATGTTCCAATATGATTTTTCCTTCCTTGTCAAGTTCTGGAAATACTATTTGAACTGGGATATTCTACAAATTTTGAATGAGCGGCCACACTTCTTCATCCTTCTTCCATCCATCCCTTGCTTCGTTCATCCAATCTGGTTGGATAATAGAAATAGCACAAAACAATGCTTCCACATCCTCATCCATTCTTCAGTGTGCATCTACAACAACATTTTGCTTCCCATTTTTGTAGATGATTTCAAAGTCATAACCCAACATATTTGTGACCCATTTTTTCTATTCTTCTAAAGATAATTTTTGTTCTAAAAGGTATTTAATACTATCATGATCCATTTTTACCTTGAAGTGTCCTCCCATTAGGTAAGGTCACCATTTCTTAAGTGCATGTAGTATTGCCAACATTTCCTTCTCATAAATAGATTTCTTGACTTGTAGCCATAAAAATACCCAATCTCCTAAATCAAAACTATTTTCACTGCGATGTTGATATGCTTGTTGTTTCATTCGATTCTGCACTAAAGTGGCATTATCCTTTAAAAGTTGGAGAACTTGTTGTCGATGCTCTATGTGATATTTTACTGCTTGAATCTTTTTCTTCTTGATATGTCCTTCTATCTTGAGAGTTTGAGGAGTGGTAATTTCTTCCAATGCATTACAAGATATGGTTAGATTCATTTCTTGATGCTCAATGTGATCTTTCACTTCTTGAACATTTTTCTTCTTGATATGTCCTTCTATATTAATAGTTTGAGAAGTGGTAATTCTAGCCAATGCATTACAAGATATGGTCAGATTCATCTCTTCTTTCTCGATATGATCTTTCACTTCTTGAACCTTTTTCTTCTTGATATGTCCTTCTATCTTGAGAGTTTGAGGAGTGGTAATTCTTTCCAATGCTTTACAAGATATGGTCGGATTCATTTCTTCTTTGTCTAGCATTGGTTCCTAGTGTATATCCTCTTCTTTTGACATTTCTTGACCATTTTCTTCCTCCTCTCCACAATCAATGTAAAAAAAATTCTTCTTAACACACTTATGACCTTTAATGTATTTGTTATCACAATTGTAACAAAGCCCTTTTGCTCTTTTTTCTTCCAATTTTTGTGGCGTCAACCTTACAGGTAACTGTGGAAGGCCAAGAGAAACAAAACTTCCATATTTATAGTTGTGAGGGGTAGACTTCCTTGTTGCCATAATTTTTCTTTCCACTTTTCCTACCAACCTAAACGCCTTCTCCAATGAATCAGGTTCCCAAAGACAAACCTCATGTGGAATGTTATCCTTTAAGGTCCCTATGGAGACATCAATCCTCTGCTTCTCTAGAATATCATTTTCCCTTACATTAAATTTTTGAAAGTCCTGAATAGGCTCTACCATTGAACACTTTTGTTTGAGATTTATCAATTGGCTAAAGGTGTTTCTCTGTGTATCCTCATAATGTATTATCATTTCCTCCATGAAAATTGACCACATAACAAGTGGTTTATGAGAACAAAGCCCTTTATACCATAAAAATTGATCCCATTCTAAATATGAAGATGTAATACGTACCTTTTGTAACAGTTTCACCTCATGTCAATCAAAATATTTCTCCATCTACAGTATCCAGTTTACCGGATCCTTTCCATCAAACTTCCTCATATCGTCTTTTCTTGATTTTAGGAGCTCGAGCTTGAAATGATTGTAACTCTATAATTTGAGATCTCCAAGTTCTGAAATTACATCGTCCACTGGCACTCTGAGTCCTCTTTCTAACCCCACAAGTCTGATTAAGATTAGATTCTACAATGAAGAGTTATGTCAATTCTCCCACAATGACCTAATTATAGATTAATTCAATAGGGAAAACTTGTACAAATTTCCATGTGTCACCATTTCAATCTTAGGACCTAAAATTGATGCAAAAAAAACTACAGTCCATCCTATTTTTGACACTTATTATGCAATTTCAATCTGATGCTCAGAGAGAAAGTTATGAAAATTTTCCCAGGGTCACCTGTTTAGGATGTAATTCAAGAGCTTGTAGAAACCCTAAATGTTTTGGACTATATCTCCACAAATATAGCACAACAATCTCTGAAATTCAGTCCCGAGCTTCATCACAATTGCAGCTCAAATGGGTTTTAATTTTAGAGTCTGAACCTTCACAAAAAACTAATTATAGCGAAAATTCCACAATGACTTGTTTGGGATGGAATTCTGGAGTTTTCAGAAACCCTAAATTCCAGAGATCATATCTCCTAAAATATAGCGAGAGAAGATCTGACATTTGGAATCAAAGTTCATAATGATCTCGGCTCAAACGGGTTTTTGTTTTAGCTTCTTAAACTTTGTAGCAATAAACTTATAACGAAAATCCCACAATGACTTATTTGGAGTAGCGAAAGCCTAGAATCCAAAGCTCTAATACCAAATGTTATGAAACCAACTAACAAAAAGATAGAAAAGATAGATCAACGCCCTAGAAACCAACCTCTTATAGGAGGCAACCTAGTTTACATTACACAAATGAACAATTCTTGTATGATACAAATGAAAAGACCTCCTTTCTATATATAGGAGTCTAAGGGTCATAATATAATTAGAGTCGACATAACAATAATAATGTAAGGCCATAATAATAACAATATGGGGACTACATGGGCACAACAATATAATAAGTGGGTTGTACTAATAACAATAAGGGGTTACACTAGTAGTATAGGGACCTAACATGCATGTTGCTTTGTCTCCAGATCTCGAAAGTGTTCATCCACCTCTTAGTAGTTAGGATCAATCGCCTCCAAGAGAGCAGGATTAAAGTACACTGATAGAAGTGCAACTAGAGCAACAGTTGATCAAAAGTGTACAAGTCTTCCGATCTATGAAGACACCAAGTGGATTGTAGACAAGGACATCAAGTTGAAATGGCTAGAGGTCAATGATGCATTTACAGGCACATTTGGGGAAGACCTTGAAGACTACCAAGTCTATGTGAACAACCATAAGTCCAGCTTGTATCGGATTGGTCTCAGCAGGACGGAGATTGCTACCTTCAGGGTCAAGATTATGATGATATGTATCAGATGTCAAAGCCCATAATCATCATGGAAACTCCCTTTAGCATACCCAGCAACAATGCCAACTCTAGAGACATTTTAAAGAACTGGTTGAAGGAGCTGGCTAAATTCAGGATGACACCCAACTAGATCTATAAGATGAAGGTACTATGGAAAGCGTATCAATACGTGGTTATCTTTGCATGTCGACTGTATGGCCATGAAAGCATGGAAAATTTCCCATAGATTTGGGTGATCGCTTTGGACCAAATGGCCAGAGAAGGCAAAGCATGCAACTAGTCTAACATGTTGGCTCATTAGCTGAAGGAATATGTAACAAGGGCTCAACAGCTACCCAAAGGTATGCAAGAAGAAATTTACATGTACACCTACATCTTGGATGCAATCTGTGCCCAATAGGACTTCCCAGGCTTGAAGTGGGCATGGACACCAGCGAAGACTACTCTAAACACTTATTGTAAGATGTTGCCTGAATGCAACTTTAGAGGAGTTATCACGCAGTTGTCTAATCATTTTGTCAGCCTGGTTTACAAGATGATATTCGAACAGGATCCACCTTGCATGTCAAAGGTAGTAATGGAGTTACTGATTGACATAGCTAATTGGTATGCCTCACTGTCTGACACCTTCATACGTATGTACAACATGGCGAAGCCTCTGCATGTTCTACCGAGGTTTACCTTGGAAAAACTCATCATGCAAGAAGTATCATTCACATCTTGGTAGGATTGACAGCTAGGATGCACCGGAAGAAGAAGGTACCTTGGCCGCTCTTCCATTGCGGATCGGGTTATATGAAATACCTAGTTTCGAGCATGCGGATGTGGAAGAAGAGAAGATGAAGAAGTATCCATTTGACCTCTGAAGTTATAATCTGTATGCCCTACATTTCCTTATGAAATATCACTACGCGAGAGTATAGTTCAACTGGATCGACAGGGCATCTCTTTGGGTGTAGGAAGACCCATGGAAATATTGCTACAGTTTCGCTGGACCCAATGAACTAGTCAGCCTCGCTATCGAATGGGTAGCGAAGCAACATCCCGGAGAGCACCAGAAGCAATACCAACAATATAGGTGAACATATCAGTGCACAACAAGGGAAAGAGGAATATTATGGACTGCATGGAGGAAGAGAAAAGTTGCAAGTTCCTAGTAGACCCACATGTAAAGAAAGCAACTTTAGCAAGAGAGGTGAAGAGGCAACAATGTGACAAAAGAAACAAGCAAAGGTAGAGAGAGAAATGGAGAATGGAGGAAATAGAGAAGCAGTTGCATGAGTTTAAGGAGAAACTCTGCAGGGAATAGGAGTTGCACAGATAAGAAAAGGAAGCATAACAAGAACATGTACAATAGGGGGCATAACATTTACAGATAGATGAAATTGTTCCTGTATCGATAGTAGACTCATCAGAACAGTTGACATCAGGTAGAAAGGGTGAACCATCGTAGGGGCAGTACTTCGCTCAGGATATAGAGCAAGCACTTGAATAGATGGACATGGATATGGAGCAACAAGAGTTAGAGAAAGACATCGACATAATGCCCCATCACCAAGAGGTCAACCCACCAGCTTCACTGCATCCAAAAGAGGAGGAAGTCCCAAGCGACTAAGGAGACACTGAGATCCTTGGAGATTAGCCAGAAGGAGAGATGCATAACATCTCATTTGACAAGTCTCAAGATAGAGTTGTGTAATATCGGAGTGTGTCGACTCCAGAAGATCATACATCTCTTGCATAGTTTGAGGAAAAAGTGGTCATGTCTGACATGCGCAAACATCTAGCAGTATTGGCCATTTCTACTAGAGCATATGCCGAAGTCACTAGCTCAAGTGTTCGCTTCCAGATAGCTGAGAATGAGCGAATGGCTAAGGAAATACAAATAGCCAAGCAAGGAGGAGAAATGGTTACAACATTTGCCCGAGCGGAGTTGAAGAAGGAAATATTAGATGAAGCATTGTCCCTCAACATAGTCATGCAGGCATTGTATTCCAAGTTTGGTACCATGCATATGGCAGTCCTCCATCTGAATAGTTGGCAGAAGTGATGTACTAGAATAGCACGTATCTTGTCGAACGTGCATGGTGTTGTTGATTACATGCAGACATGCATGATGAGATACAAGGGAGCCCCGCTTCTGATCCGGATTTAAACTGGAACACAACAAAATATAGAGATAACCATATACACAAATATGCAGTGGAAATAATACTTCATTTCATTAATGGAAAACACTAAAATATGCTTACAAACAGAGTTGAAAATAAACCAGCTAGGGCCATGGTAGCTTATCTCTGAGAAGAGATGTGGCGGCTACATGCCTATGAACTGCGTTACAATGAGGTTCGAAGGCCTGTTTATTGTTGAGAAACAATGGAAAACCCTTCACATTCCAAAACCTAACCCTAGAAGATGAAACGCCAAATTGTGGGCCCCGTTTTGGGTAAATTGTTACATCAATTTCCCGGGGTCGTAACTTTGGCATACGATCTCCGTTTGACGCGTATGATAGCTCGTTAGAAAGATCTATCCGAGAACTACCATTGTTGGAATGGGCAACATCGGTCCATGACCCATGTTGCCCCCAGATTTCCGAAAAAAACATCATTTAGGGCGTCAAAACGGCTCCAGAAGTTCAGGACCCAAAAAAAGTGATAAAAATAGTAAATTGTGCTACAATTACGGAAACTGAAAAACTGAAAGAGACAATTGCAGGGGTCCAAATGGGATAGGCGGGTGGCCACCAACATCCACCTGGATCATTCCTCCCCCCTTAGGAAGAAATGGTCCCCATTGCGTTGAGTTCCTCCATCTGTTGAACCTATCCTGCAATCTCTGATGTGTCCTGTAATGGTGGGAAGCATGCTCGACAACGGTCCACATTGAACACTTGGTGCAGGCGAAGGAATGGAGGAATGATGTGCTCCAAAGTATTATTCCCCATAGCCTTGGTACTGTTGTAAGGACCTTATCGGAGTGGTATGATCTTCTGATGGGTTCTGGTAAGGCGTTCTACGGCATCTGCATCTATTTGACCCTCGAATATGGGGATTTCAAAATTAACTTGTACATTGAAGGGCGTGGTGTTTCCAGAGTAGCTGTTGGAAGCCGATGCGTCACCTCTGGGTAGCCGCTGAAGGATCTGCGCAAAGTTATCCATCATCGCGTTCCTTTGCCGCTCGAGCGCTCCTTCGAGCAATATTTTGATAGGATCTCCTGCCCCCTCGTCTTTCTTCTCATCCGCCATGGGAGGCCGTCGGGATTTGCAAGGCTGGTCTTGCAAAGGTTCGAACAGTTCAAGCCCTAACTCCTTATATCCCGACCTCGTTGGGGACATGCAAAGAAAAACAGAGAAAAAGCAGACCGCTCTGATACCATTGATCTAGATTTAAATAGGAACGAAATAAAATACAGAGATAACCATATACAAAAAGATGCAGCGGAAATAATGCTTCATTTCATTAATGGAAAATACCGAAATATGCTTACTACCAGAAATGGAAATAAACCAGCTAGGGCGATGGTAGCTTATCTCTGAGAAGAGATGTGCGGCTACATGCCTCTGAACTGTTCCGAATTGTGTTATAATGAGGCTCGAAGGCCTATTTATTGTTGAGAAACAATGGAAAGCCCTTCACATTCCAAAACTTAACCCCAGAAGATGAAACGCCAAATTGTGGGCCCCGTTTTGGGTAAATTGGTACATCAATTTCCCGGGGTCGTAACTTTGGCATACGATCACTGTTTGATGCGTATGATAGCTCGTTAGAAAGATCTATCTGAGAACTACCACTTTGGGAAGGGAAACATCGGTCCATGGACCCATGTTGCCCCCAGATTTCCCAAAAAACGTCATTTAGGGCCTCAAAATGGCTCGGGAAGTTCAGGACCCGAAAAAACTGCTAAAAATAGTAAATTGTACTACAATTATGGAAACTGAAAAACTGAAAGAGACAATTGCAAGGGTCCAAATGGGATAGGTGGGTGGCCACCAACATCCACCTGGATCAATGCACAATGAATAATCAATTCAAAATAAATCATACGGTTAAAATATAAAAGCATATCATATCAGCATCAAACAAAACAATTCCCAAAATATTGCTCAATGCCCCTAGTTCCAGCCTTCATAGCACTTTCAACCATAATACAATATAGATATATGTATTTACATATATGTATATATATCTGCAACAAAAACAATCCAAGACTCTTCCCAAGGTGCACAACAACCTTGAAGTCCTAATTTTCTTCATGATAATAAACGGGGAAATCTCCTTTTAATACATAAGCATGTATAACATGGCTAGAGGAGATTCTCCCTCTTCTTGCTCAACACCTTTCATTAATGATTCATGTCCTTCTGGCTCATAGGGGTTGTTCTCCTTCTTTTTATACATGTGGGGACAATCCCTTCTTAAGTGTTTCCCTCTACAATCCCTATAGGGAAATATTCTCTTTCACCTTTTAGCCTCACGAGGCCTCTTCTTAACCTTGCCAGTAGGGCGTTTTTCCACATCTCAAAGACTGGGAGTGTTCTACAATATCCCTTGAAGGTAACACAAGTTTTTCCTCACTATGGAATTCAACTTTGCTTAACCATTTTGGCCCGTGGAAAGCCTTCATTTCTTTGTCTTGCAACTTTTAAGCTCAACCTTCAAATCCATGAGCTCAGCTCTCAAGTCCTTGAGCTCAAACTCTGAATTCCTTAAGGTTATTTTTATTTGGAGGGATTTCCCTCTTTCCCTTTCTTGATGGACTTGGTCCATATCCTATTATAATTTTCCACAATACATGCTTCCTTTTTCTGGCACTGAGTCTTGTTATGTGTTGCCACATACACTTAGTTGTTAGTGTATTAATGAAATATAATAATTATACCAAATGCCATATTTCCATGCTACACCAAGCATGTTACCCTACAACTATTCAAACATCCTCAATTTTCTATTTTTATTTTTATTTCTAGTTTTTTTCATTCGCATGTTGTAAACCAGAACACAATTAGCATCTGCATTAGCTTTATCAGAGCAGATAATTACATATGCTTTCATATCAGATGGTTTACCATTATGCTCTAACATATTTTTGAAATTAGTCCTTAATCATGACCATCAACAGTAATCAAAATCAATTTTATTGGTTTTAAGTACTAGTTTTCTTGTTAAGGCCAACAATAGCCATTAAGTCTAGCCTTTGTACCATGGCCATCTTTCATGGCAATTATAAAGTCAAAAATTCAGTTAACAGACATATATATCACATCAACATATGTATTCTTTATAACAAATGATCATCACATTCACAAATGAATCAAGGGCATGCATGCAATCTCAAGTCAACACATAGTCATTCCATCACATTGCCATAGCCAACATTGACTTTCATAGGAAAACAATCAACATACATTCCATGATCATAATGTTATAACCAACACCTACAAAAAAGCAATTGTTAAACTACATATATATAGGGATTTCCCCAAAATCCCTCATATGATATAAACTCTCATATGAACACCTATTCCAAGCATGTAAGAATACACTAGTTGTCTAGTAGTGTTGGTACATTACCAAAACTTATGCACAAAACCATGCAGTCGGTTCTGCCAATACCAAAGAATAAACAAGCATCCATGGTCACAATGATATACTATCCAAACTGTTGAAGTTTCTAATTCTACCAGTTAGAAATCCTCCATGCACTTTACTGATTTATTCCTACCTATTTGTTTCGTTACTTAACAAGCTATTTACAATGTAAATACTGAAAATAAACACTAGTGCATGCTCAACATATTACAAATCATTCACTGAAGGAAACATAAACAAGCACGCAAAATCACATCGTTATTTTTGGATCAATGTCCCTGGAAAAATGAGGGTTTTCTTATTAAGCAATTTCAGAGTACAATTTGGGTGCCAAATCCATCTTACCCAACAGAGAATGCTCTTGGCAGTAGTACCTCTCAGTATGAGACAAATGTCCCGACTGGAACCCTGGATAAACCCTCCGGTAGCTCCTCAGCTCCAATCTGCCCTAGAAAACCCAACATCTACCTTTCTGGACTGCGTCAGCCTCTCTCTTCCCAACGCTAGCCCTGCGTCACCCTGAATGGGCCTACATAAAACTTAGGAGGCCCTGCATCAGCCTTCTGGCCCTCTGTGTCAGCAACGCTAGCCTCTCTAAAGCACTGCGCAGCTCCTGGCTGCATCTGCCTGGCCCTATGTGAGCCTTGGTTGGTTCTGCGTCACTCTCTCTAGCTCCTATGCTGATATCCTAACACTATCTCTACCTCTCTTCCTCTCTATACTCATTTCCCCTTAGCTACAACTTCGATCACTGATTCTATCTCTCTTAGCAAACCCCGCTCTAGAGAATAGAATGATTGGTCCTCTGGTGTACTCTCCAATTGAACCTCAAGCCTCCTCTTATACTTTTCTCGTTGACATATCAACGGCCAAGATTAAGTCCCTAATCAATGATTAAGATTAGATCTGGCTTGATCCATGTCTTTTGGACCATTCTAACATAGTTTTATATTAATCCACATTAATATTTTAATTTCCCTAAGCTTAGACTTAGGGACTCCATTAAAAATATTAATTATTTTAATATTTCTCAAAATGTTTAGAATTTGCCCAAACCCTTTCTGGGTATTGGAGATCTCATGTGCCCCAACCTCTCCACCAAATTTCATGGTTAGAGCACATCCAATGCTACCCCAAATCAACACTCCCTCTTAGCGAGGATTATGCTCTAGTAATACTCCTCACTGAGTATCACCCTGATCATCTGGCATCGGTCTCTGTGTTGATGCTAGGCTTGTTGCCCATCATCCTTTCTACTATTGCATCTTGTACTCCTTCCCATGGCTCTACCACTGCCACTGTTCCATCTGTACGACAGCTTCATCTTCATTCATGTTGTTGCTCATCACTCTGCCACTGCATCTGCACTGCATCTCCTCTCATCATGTTGCATCGTGTTTCCCACTGTTTCACTACAACTCAGTTACTGAGAAGTAAGTAATGATCTCCCAATTCTTACTTCTCTATTGGGCTAGAGACCCTCTTGATGTTGAGTCTTCCTTTGCCATTGACAAGTGCTCCCTCTCTGACCTCTACGTTGCAGCAACGACTCCTTGCATCTCACACTATTGCACACCTCTCTGTGCCATCCTGCACTGGTGCAATGCTCCCGTGCCTCTTGCACTGTTACAGCCTGCTAGCCTCATGTTGTCCTGGAAATCCTTCACTGTACCTCTCTCTGCTACTCCATCTGCATCTATCTCTACTGACATGCACCAGTACTGATACTCCTCTTTGGGGCTCCCATAGCAAGGTATAATCCAAGAGGCTAGGTACCTCGAGGATCTTGCCCCTCATCGCCTATTGTCCGTCTGACTACAGCTCGATGTCTCCCCACTTCCACTCAAGTGGTGCGTGTGCACTCATGGCACAGTCATTGTCTGTCTCCACTTCCTTCTCTACCCTTGTTGGTGCTGCCTTAGTCTCAAAAGACTCTCCCTTACTCCTCTTCCTTGGACACTAGGTCGCATAATGACCAAGCTCCCCACAGTGGAAGCACTTAATCTTGGAGAGATCCTTCTTCTTCTATTTTTCTTGCTTTCCCTCAGATGCTAGGGCAACATCTTCCTCATCCTCCTTTTTTACTCTGGTCCCCTTACTGTTGCTTCTTGCCTTTGTCTATCGTCTGATCTCTTCTTGGTGAAGATCTACCCACATTGCCTCCCAAGGTGGAAGGGTCCCTTTGCCCAACATACTCTAGACAAATACCTCCCAGTCTTCTGAGACTGCATTCATGATTGTCCTCACCATTAATTCCTGTTCCAGCTTGGCCCCTATGGAAGTCAACTGATCTCGGATCTCGTTCAGTTCACCGAGGAAGGTGTCGATTGGTTCTCCCTTCTTCATCTGGTATGACCTCATCTGATTTTCTAGTAACATTCTTCTCTACACAGAAGTATGTTGGTAAAATTTCTTTAGGGCCTCCCACATCTCATATGTCGTTTCCTTCTCAGCAATGTGTGGTACTACATGGTCCTTGACCCCGTCAAGGGTGATGCTCTTGGCCCTCGCCATTGCCTCCTCGTACTTGTCGTTATGAGCTGGGTCAACTGGGATTGCTATCATCCTCAAGGTAAAGTGCTTGACACAATTTCTGTCAAGTGTGGATAATATTATAGCCTTCCAGACTGCGAAGTTTGAGGCTCCATGCATTGTGCCCTAGTCTCTTACTCCATTTACTACCATGTTGCTCTTCTACTTCCCTCCTGGAAGTTCTCAATGTGACTCCCTCTGAGTCTCGATTTCCCTCCTAGAAATCCTTATGGTGATGTCGAGATGCCCCCTACTTTGATCATCTCTGCAACTGCACCACTAATCCGGATTTCTCGGCTAGAAACCCTCGGTAGCAACTCCCTCCTCCTTGCCCTATTAGGTATTTCTCTGACTACAGTACCCCACCAGCTCCACTCTGCAAGTTTTCCACAGCCTACTAAACCCCAGCAACCCGAACCTGAGAACTCCTAAGCTCTGTGAAATCCTGGCACCAGCAACTCGGCCTCCTCAACCAACTGCATCAGCCCTCCTAGCTTCTACGTGGCTCTGCGTGAGTCTCCCTTTGCCTCCCTTAGCCTCTGTGTTGCCTCTTCCTGGGTCACCCTTGATGATGCAGGCACTGCATCACCCTTCTCTTGTTGTTGCTCTGCTAGAAACAACTTCTGTCACTCGGGACAACTGTTTTCTACTGCTATTTCTTCGCTTGGTTGATGTCCTCAGTTCTCCTGTGATATGCAACCATGCTCTAAGACCATGTTGAAGTTTCTAAGTCTACTAGTTAGAAACCCTCCATGCAATTTACTAATTTATTCCCACCTACTTGTTCTATTACTTAACAAGTTATTTACAATGTAAATATTGAAAATAAATGCTAGTACATGCTCAACATATTACAGAGCATTAACTGAAGGAAACAGAAACAACCACACAAAATGACACCATTGTTTTTGGACCAATGTCCCCGGAAAAACCCAATGCGGGAAAACTGTTGCAACTATCTGAGGGTTTTCTTATTAAGCAATTTTAGAGTACAATCTGGGTGCCAAATCTGGCTTACCCAACAAAGAATTCCCTTGGAAGTAGTACCTCTTAGTCTAAGACAAAAGTCTCGACTGAAACCCCGGATAAACCCTCTAGAAGCTCCTAAGCCCCAATCTGCCCCATAAACCCCAACATCTGACTTTCTAGACTGCATTAGCCTCTCTCTGCCCAGTGATGGCCCTACGTCACCCTGAATGGGCTTACGTCAGCCTCAGGAGGCCCGGCATTAGCCTTATGGCCCTCTGTTTCAACAACGTTGGCCTCTCTGAAGCACTGCGCAACTCCTGGTTGCCTCTGCGTGAGCCCTAGCTGGTTCTGCGTCACTCTCTCTATCTCATGCGCTAATCTCTCGACACTATCTTTGCCTCTCTGTCTCTCTATACTCACTACCCCTCACTTGCAACTTCGATCATTGATTCTATCTCTCTTATCAAACACCGCTCTAGAGAATATAATGACTGGTCATCTAGTGTACTCTCCAAGTGTCCCTCAAGCCTCCCCTTATACTTTTCGCATTGACATATCAACGGTCGATATTAAGTCCCTAATCAACGTCTAAGACAAATCTGGATTTATCCATGTCTTTTGGACCATTCTAACACAGTTTTATATTAATCCACATTAATATTTTAATTTCCCTAAGTTTAGACTTAGGGACTCCATTAAAAATATTCATTATTTTAATGTTTCTCAAATTGTTTAGAATCTGCCCAAACCCTTTCTGGGTATTGGAGATCTCATGTGCCCCAACCTCTCCACCAAATTTCATGGCTAGAGAACATCTGATGCTACCCCAAATTAACACAAAGCTTCAATACGCTTACAATTAAACACATGCAATCCCATTACATTTCTCAATAAATTCAATCATGCTTAAAGTGTCCTTGTAGTCAACATGAAATTCCCCTATTTAGTGATATGAGTACCACATAATCATCCCTAGATTAAGTTATTATGCTCAGGGCTATAGCTCGAATCATCTCTAAATGCCCAAGCTTTGAACCTTCTGCTTTGTTAATTCTTTAACAGGGCACCGATTTATCTCCAAAGGTCTAAGGTTGAACCTTTGTCTTAATTTTCTTCTGTGATGGAGCCCATATACTCCAAGTGTTGTACTTTCAAATTCAGATACCAATTTGTAACATACCCTGTTACCATCCATATCCCATACTAAAGGTAGAAGTGGATAGTTACTATGATGACCCAACCTCCAAAATTCAATCATGGAAATGGGGTGTAATTTTTTTTTTACGTTTTCAACTTTCTCAAAACCCAAAATACATATTTCCATCATGTTTGTCTCGTCAAGACCTTTTCGACGACATAAATTTTACCTCCATCTGACTTTCAAATCAGAAGATATGCCCATTTAAAGCTTGGCCAATTACTCCCCACCACATCATCAACGTTCTCCATGTGGCATCCATGTGTCATTTTGCATGGTGCCTATGTGGATTATTTACCAAGGTGGACGAGTCAACATGGAAGTGCGCACCCACGCATAGTTTCATGGTCAGGTAGTTGGCCTTAACCATGAATTACAAAAACAAAAACATGTACTAGGGCTTGACACTAATGTGGATGACCCCCCATCTGGCCAGCCTCACTGACTACCCCACTGAACTTGACCACCAACCTCTTGACCTATGGCCCAATCCCAACCACCAAACCCTAATCTAGCAAGCCGAGTCCTAGCTGTTCAACCTAATTCTTTGAATCGGTCCTGACTTCCTTTATTGAACCTTGCCTTTTGGCTGACTAGCTCGACCTCCAACCTGGGAAGTCCCACTAGGTAATTTTAAATTGTTTGTAAGTGTTCCAATGCTTACAACTCTTCCTAAAAGTTTCCTCTTAGGTCATATTCACTTGGACCTTTGTAATTCAACCTATGGCTACAAGAATTTGTCTTGTTTGTGATGATCTCATGGGTCATGATCCATGCCCAATCAAACCCATATATCCTACTTTATATGTGAAAGCTTTATTTTTTCTTGCACTCTGCCATCAACCTCACTTACTAAAGTGCATAGGGAATTCTTACTTCCGAGACTTCACTGATTTTTCGCTAGTCCCCAGACTATAGCATTTGCTCCTTAAAATACATAAGAATCATTCTTATAAATATAACCATAATTTATGGGGAAGCTCAACTAGGCCCCAAGAACATGAGAAAATATAATCATACTCATTAAGAATAACTCAATATCACAAAGCATAAAATGGAAAACAATAGCAATATATATACTTGCAATCATAATCATCAAATTTAATGAAATGAGCTCAGAGATTCACTATCTCTCAGATTTGGACATTAAGGAAATTCGAGCTCACCAAGCAATTACAGGAATAGACCATTCTTCATAAATGAAGTGCACCATTCTCAACTAGATAAGATCAGTCAAAACAACCCAAACCAATCGAATTACCTTAAATAGATAAGATCAATATAAACGAATCAAACTAGTTGACTTACCTCAACTAAATAAGATCAGTCGAAACAACCCAAACTAGTCGACTTACATTGACTAGATAAGATCAATCAAAATGACTCAAACCAATCGACTTACCTTTATTAAATAGAACTAGTCGAAATGACCTAAACCAAACAAATTACCTTGACTAAACAGGACTAGTCAAAACAACCCAAACTAGTCAACTTACCTAAATTAGATAAGATTGGTCAAAACAACTCATACAAGTCGACTTACCTTGACTAAATATAACTAGTTGAAATGACCCAAACCAATCGACTTACCTTGACCAAACATGACTAGTTGAAACGATCAAAACTAGTTGACTTGCCTTGAATAAACAAAACTAATCAAAACAACCCAAGCCAATCAACTTCTGCCTTAGTCTCTTTCCATCAAACGTTCAACGGGGTAAAAACTTGTCTCTTGATAAAGCGTCGACCTGGCCTTCCTGTCAAATGGATGTTGGTTGATGAGATCAGACTAATATACCAGCTAGAAATCACACTCAGACCTAATGTGGAAGGTGCAATCATCGTCTCCAACATGTCGAGAACCTTAATATTCATGGCTTGCCAGCCAATGAAATTCAAAGACTGTAATAACTTTGTTGAATATGTTTTGCGCTCACAAGGGA
The DNA here is from genome assembly GCA_000404065.3 of Pinus taeda. Classification (NCBI taxonomy): domain Eukaryota; kingdom Viridiplantae; phylum Streptophyta; class Pinopsida; order Pinales; family Pinaceae; genus Pinus; species Pinus taeda. The sequence goes on along the minus strand of APFE031260337.1, from coordinate 30,616 downwards.
CCATTAGAACAACTCTGCTTGAACATAATAGCCTAATACAAAGGCCTCTAGGCCCCTTATAACCATGATAATTACACATATACATAAGGAATCTCATCATAGAGAGACATGAATAACATATTCCTACATTAACAGTGCTAAAACATGAATGCATCACAACAACAACAACACTCATCTTTTCAATTCATCAAGTATACAAGTAAGAAACGTATCTTATTAACTTCAAATGACTGGAAATTGAGATTGGGACTCTAACTCTCCACCCAACCTTAGACAAGTCACATCAAAGCTTACTTTCAGTTGTCACCCTCGAGCCAGATTTTAGAGCTTGAGGATGGGAGCTTCTAACAACATCAATACCACTAGGAATTTAGAGAACCTTATGTCTCCACCCAAAAATTAAACAAGGGAATCCAGAGGTTAAACCACCTCTATTAGGTCCCTATAATATCCGTGTGGTCCCCTTATTGATATTGTTAGTGTAGACCCCTTATTGTTATTGTTGTGCCCATGTAGCCCCCATATTGTTATTGTTGTGCCCCATAGAAGCCCACTATTGTTAATGTTTTTCCCTTACATTATTATTTTTATGTAGGCTCTGATTATATTGTGACCCCTTAGACTCCTATATACACCAAGGAGGTCTATCGAAAAAAAAAAAAAAAAAAAAAAAAAAAAAAAAAAAAAAAAAAAAAAAAAAAAAAAAAAAAAAAAAAAAAAAAAAAAAAAAAAAAATCATTTATGTGATGTAAAGGACGTTTCCTCCTCAAAGAGGCTAATTTTCAAGTCATTAATATATCTTTTCATATGATTTGTGATCTGGTTGCATAACGTTTGGTATAAGAGCTTTGGATTATAGTGTTTCGCTGCTTCAAACAAGTCATCTTGGAATTTTCGCTATAAATTTTTTTCTATGAAGCTTCAGAAGCTGAAATTTTGACCACGTAGACCTGAAATCTTGATGCACTGTGTAAAAATTTCAAATCTTGGTTCGCTATATTTTATGAGTTATAGTCTGAATATGTGAGGGTTTCTACTACTCTAGAATTCGGTCTCAAACAAGTGACTTACGGAAAATTGTCATAACTTTCTCTTCGAGAATCAGATTTGCATTTCATAAAAAATAACAGAAATCACATAGATCCTAGTTTCTCTTGTATTCATTTCAGGGTTTAAGGTTGAAACAGTGACATGTGGTATTTCATACAACTTTTCTCTGCTGAGCCAATCCATACTCAGGCCATCATGGGAGATTTGGCATAACTTTATCTTGAAGAATCGAATCTTGGTTTGACTTATGGCATTGGAAAGAAGACTTGGTGGGATACCAAATGATGGAATTTCATACCTTAGGAGGGTTAAATTACATATATACAACAATTTCAAGATCGATATCCTAAAAGCAAGAAAAATGTGTGTATGTTTTTTCAAATTTTGTAAAACTTTTGTTTGAAAAATCAGTTTGAAGTGATTCAAAGGGCATAGTGAAGCATAAATATCGTTGTTTTATTCCAAAATTCATTTGAAACAAAAAAATGGATACACCTAGTAGGAAACTAGAAATCTCTACTATGATGCATGAAGAAGAGGAAGAAATGCAACATGATATATAAAAATTACAAGACCAAGTTCAACAAATTCTGTTGTCCCAAAAAGTAACCAAAAATGAATTGGAAGCTAGGACGGATGTTTTAGAAGAAAAAATAAAAGGCATATTGGAGGGTTTGAAGGATGACATGGGATTTTTTAAAGTAGACATGGATGTGATGAATGTCAAGTTAGAAGGGTTGACAAATTTACTTCAAGAAAGGCTTCCCAGTGGTGATAAGGTAATCATGATGAGGACAAAATGAATATGAGTAATAACCATCACATTCCAAATATAGATATGAGTAATTTTGATGGCAAGGATCTGGTAACATGGATACTATAGATGGAGCAATTATTTGATCTACATGATATGCCACACCCACAAAGGTATGCGTTGCATTTTTATATTTATAACAAAATAAGTTTGTGTGGTGTCAATGGTTTTGTTCTCGTAAATCAATTGTCACTTGGAAATTTTTGTGGAATAATTGGTAGCACGTTATGAGGATACAAAGAGAAATACCTTCTTTAGTCAATTGATAAATCTCAAACAAAAGGGTTCAATGGTGGAGCGCATTGAGGACTTCCAAAGATTGCATATCAAGGTAAATGATATTCCAAAGGATCATAGGATTGATGTCTTCATAGGGACTTTAAAGGATACCATCCAACATGAGGTTCACCTTTGGGAACCTGATTCACTGGAGAAATCATTCAAGGTGGCAAGAAAAGCTGAAAACAAAATTATGGCAATAAAGAAGTATACCACTCACAACTATAAATATGGAAGTGTTGTTATCCTAGTCTTGCACAACCTACAAGGTTGACACCACAACAACTGGAGGAAAAAAGAGAAAAAGGGATTTGTTGCAGTTGCGACATAAAATGCACTAAGGGTAATAAGTGTGCCAAGAATAAACTATTTTACATATATTGTGAAGAGGAGGAAGAAAAGGAACTAGAACCATCAAAAGAAGAGGATATACACTAGGAACCAACTCGAGAGAAAGAAGAAATGAATATGACCATATCTTGTAATGCATTGGCAGGAATTACAACTCCTCAAACTCTCAATATAGAAGGATATATCAAGAAAACAAAGGTAATAATGTTGATCGATTATGGTAGTACCCATAATCTTATTCATTGCAAGATAGCCAAGGAATTGAATTTATTTTTATATCCAGCACTAGAGTGTCAAGTGATGACTGAAAATGGAGGAAGTATAAATTTCTTAGGGAAGTGTCATAATATCAATCTAACCATGGGGGGATATGTATTCAATATTCCAATTCTTTCCATTCCAATCGGTGGTTTTGATGTTGTATTAGGATTTTAAAGGTTACAATCTTTGGGGACAATAGATTTTAACTTTCAAGAACTTTTCTTGAAATTTTCCTGGGAAGTAAAGGAAATTGAATTAAGGGTCATCACAAGGAAACCCGAGAAGATAATCAACTCTAATGGCATGGAAAATATTTTGAAGAAAGAAAAAGGAGGCATAATTGCACAATTATGCTCATTATATATTCAAACATCAAAACCATCTATATCTCCAGATCTCCAAAGAATCTTGGAAAATCATTCCAAGGTATTTGAGACTCCCAAAGGCCTCCCACTTATTCATGATCATGATCATAATATTCACTTGATTCCAAGAAGAATTCCTCCAAACATCATACCTTACAGATATCCCTATGTCCAAAAGAGTGAAATTGAACATATGGTTGTATAAATGCTAAAGGTAGGTATAATTCAACCTAGCCAAAGTTCTTTCTCTGCTCTAGTAGTATTGCTACATAAGAAGGATGGATCATGGCGTATGTTTTCAGATTATAAGGAGCTCAACAAGCTCACTATTAAAGATAAATTTCCCATCCCTATTATTGATGAATTACATGGAGAAATTTACTTCACCAAGTTGGATCTTTGTTCAGGATATCATCAAATTAGAATGAACATTGAAGACATTCTGAAAACAACATTAGGAACTCATGAAGGTCATTACGAATTTTTGGTCATGCCTTTTGGCCTTACTAATGCACCTTCCATATTTCAAGGTTTCATGAATTCCCTTTTCAAACCATTCCTTAGAAAATTTGTGTTAGTATTTTTTTAAGATATACTAATCTACAACAAGTCTTGGAAGGATCATGTTCAACATGTTGACAAGGTGCTCAAACTATTGGAGGAGAAAAAATTATATGCAAAAACTTCCAAATGTTTCTTTGGGGTACAAGAGGTGGAATATTTGGGTAATTGTATCTCATGAGGGTGTTAAGGTGGATCCTGACAAAATTAAATCCATTAAGGAATGGAAAATCCCCACAAACGTAAAGCATCTTCGAGGATTTCTCATGTTGATATGGTATTATCTCAAGTTTGTTAAGAATTATAGAGAAAATAATAGCACCTCTAACAAAAATAAAGATGCATTTTTTTGGACTCCAGAAGAAACTAAGAACTTTGAACATATTAAAGAGGCAATGTGCCAAGCTTCGGTTTTAGCTACTCCAAACTTCACAAAAACCTTTATGGTGGAATATGATGCATAAGGAAATGGAATTGGCGTTCTTTTAATGCAAGAAAGAAGACCCATTTCTTTTGAAAGTCATCCAATCAAGGGAAAGTATTTACACAAACCTATTTATGAGAAGGAAATGTTGGAAATACTACATGCCCTAAAGCCATTCCGTTCTTAACTAATGGGGAGACAGTTCAAGGTAAAGGTTGGTCATGATAGTATTAAATACTTTTTGGAACAAATATTATCTTCATAAGAACATCAAACATGGGTCGCTAAAATGTTGGATTATGACTTTGAAATCATCTACAAAAAAGGGAAGCAAAATGTTGTTGCAGATGCACTCTTAAGAAGGGATGAGAATGTGGAAGAATCGCTCTATGCCATTTCTATTATCCAGCCTGAATGAATATCTGAAGCAAGGGATGAATGGAAGAATGATGAAGAGGTGTGGACACTCATTAAAAAGTTGCAACAATATCCCAGTACATTAGATACATTTATCTGAAAAAATGACTCATTATGGTACAAATATCACTTATATCTATGTAAGAATTCCAAACTCAAACAAAAGATTCTTTTGGAATTTCACACCTCTCCTTTAGGAGGGCACTCAGGATTTTAAAAACATACTACAAGGTCAAGAAGGATTTTTTTTTGGGATGGCCTTAAATCTGATATCCATAAGTTTGTGACACAATGTTTGATTTTCCAACAAAATAAAGTTGAGACAATTAAGACCCCAGGGCTATTACAACCTTTAGCCATTGAAAGTCAACACTGGGAGGAGGTCTCAATGGATTTTATCACATGTTTAACCAATTCCAAAGGAAATAGTGTCATCATGGTGGTAGTTGATAGACTTACTTAGTATGCACATTTTTGTGCATTATCTCATCCTTTTAAAGCCAGTATGATTGCTACTACATTTATAGAAACAATTCAAAAGCTACATGGAAACCCAAAGATTATTGTAAGTCATAGAGATCCCATTTTCAATGGAAATTTAAAAAAAATATATATATATATTTATCTTGGTACTCAATTAGCTCATAGCTCATCTTATTATCCTCAATCCAAAGGGAAAACTGAGATAGTGAACAAATGTTTGGAAGGATATCTTTGTTTCTTTTTATCTTATAAATAAACATGATGGGTCAAGTGGTTACCTCTAGTTGAATGGTGGTATAAAACTTCCTTCCATAATGCAAAAAAAATGACCCCATTTATGGCAATTTATGGATATCATCCATCGTCCATCACATCATCTTTAAGAAAAAATTCTAAGGTTCAAGCAGTGGAATATCATATTGATCATAAACAACAAGTTCTCTCCAACTCTTAAGGATAACCTCACTCTTGCACAAGATCGAATGAAACAATAGGAAAATCAACATCGCATTGAAATAAGTTTTAACGTAGGCTTCTGGGTATTCTTCACATATTTTTACGCCTACAACCATACAAACAAATGTCCCTCAACCAAGCTAAGAAATATAATAAATTATCACCCAAATAATATGGTCCCTATAAGGTGTTCCAAAATATTGGTACTATGGCATACAAATTGGAGCTGCCTACATCTTCCCAAGTACAACCAGTTTTCCATGTTTCATGCTTAAAGAAGGTTATTGATGACAAGCTTCCAGTTCAAACAATATTTCCAGAACTTTACGAGGAAGGAAAAATCATAATGGAGCCTCAAGTAGTCACAAAAATAAGAACCTGACAGCTACAGAATTGATCAACTTTAGAGTATCTCATTAAGTGGAAGAAATTACTTGTTGAAGATTCCACATGGGAGGATAAGAATTTTATACAAAAGCATCTAGAATTACTCAAGCGTTGATGAAAATAATTTTTTGAAGGAGAGGGGCATGTTAGGTCCCTATAATACTAGTGTAGTCCATGTATTGGTATTGTTATTCTAGCCCCCTTTGTAGGTTTTAACCCCGTACAGAAATTACCTGCATATGAATTTTAAAACACAGAAAATAAACAATGTGAGAGCATAACACATAAAACACATATACACAGAGATTTCCCCTGGATCCCAAAACCAGGACTACCAACTTGATTTTTCATTATGTTCCTTCAAATGTTTATATAACCTTATTTATGACATGTCGAAGCCATCTAATACCATGGGACCGAAAACCATCGCGTCCGAAAAAATGGTGTGAAAATCATGCACAAAAACCATAGGTTTGGGTCCGCCCAACCTAAATTTAGGGTCCAAAAACCAAAAAAATTTTTATGGGGTGCTGCCTCGAACCCACCATAAAGTGGGGTTGATGGGTACACCTCAAACCCCCTGTGACCCCCCCCCCTCCCCTCACTCTGGCTACACAATCGGCGCAATGAAGGGGGCTCCGCCCCCCCTCTAACCCCCCGGTTACTACATGGGCCTAGTCCATGGAAAGAATATAACACGACCCAAACATTCTCCACTTGTTGTTTTCTTTCCAGAGGGGGCCAGTACAAGAGAGCTTAGTCCATTTTTCCAGCCTGAAACGCCTGTTTGTCTCTTTACTCCAAGAGAACTTCTCAAAGCTCACAGATTTTGTCAATGCATCTGCAGTATTCTTTAAAGTGTCCACCTTTACCAGCAACACCTTTTTGTCTTCTATCATATCCCTTACAAAGTGATACTGAACATCAATGTGCTTTGTCTTTGAATGATATGTGGGGTTCTTTGCCAAGAAAATTACACTTTGACTATCACAGTCTATCCTTATAGCTCCCTGTACTAACCCCATACTTGAACACAATCTCTGCAACAAGACTGCTCCTTGCTTGCATGAGTGGCTGCCATGTATTTTGCCTCTGTAGTTGATAGTGCCACTATAGATTGTTTCCTACTCAATCAACTGACTACAACTCCAAATAGGTTAAACACATACCCACTTGTAGATCTTCTCTGATCCAGATCTCCAGCCCAGTCTGCATAAACAAAGCCACAAATATCCAACATTCTGTCCAATCCTCATCTTCCTTGGTAGCACAAACCATAATCACTAGTGCCACGCAAATACCTAAAACCCTGCTTCACTGTTGTCCAGTGCTCCTTCCCTGGTTTTGACATAAACCTGCTCAATACTCCCACTGCATGTGCAATCTCTGGTCTAGTACAAACCATTGCATACATCAAGCTACCAACTACACTTGCATATGGAACACGGGACATGTCCTCTTCCTCTTCTTGTGTCTTAGGACACTGTTCAGTGGATAACCTTACACCTAGAGGAATAGGAACCTTCACCGGTTTACTATCCTGCATATCAAACCTTTGCAGTATTGTCTCAACATACTTCCTATGGTTTAACTAGAGCTTCCTCTTTGCTCGATCTCTTTTAATTTCCATGCCCAAAATATAGTTTGCAACACCAAGATCTTTCATGTCGAATTTGGAGGACAATTGGGTCTTCAAATTCTGGATAATTTCTTTGTCATTTCCAACTAGCAACATATCATCCACATATGAGACCAGATCAATAACACGGTCACCATTTAATTTAAAATACACATAGTGATCTGCTTTGCTTCTGGTGAAGCCAAGTCCCCGTATAAATGTATCAAATTTCTAATACCACATCCTTGGTCACTGTTTTAACCCATACATAGACTTATTTAACTTGCATACCAGTTCTATATTACCCTTCACTGCAAAGCCTTCAGGTTGCTTCACGTATATTTCCTCTTCCAGATCTCCACGAAGAAATGTTGTCTTCACATCCATCTATTCTACCTCAAAAATCAAAAGAAGCAGCAATGGAAAAGTAATCTAATAGAAGTTACCTTGGCAACAGGAGAAAAAATATCACCAAAATCAATTCACAACACCTGGGAATAACCTTTTGCTACCAACCGAGCTTTGTATTTCTCGACCTTTCCTTCTGCATTTGTCTTCTTCTTGAACACCCATTTACTACCAATGGGTTTCCTTCCAGCCAGCAACTCCACCAGATCCCAAAACTCATTTTTTTGCAAAGATGCCATTTCATCAACCATGGCCTATTTCAAGAGTTTTCCATCCTCTGAATCTATTGCTTCCTGCACAGTTATGGGATCATCGTCACTAATAGATAAAGCAAAATTTGAATAGAAAACAGACGGACTATACCTTTATGGCTGCCTTCTTTCTCAAACTGATCTTCTCACACTCGGAATTTGTGGCTCTTCATCTTCTGATTCCTCCTCTGCTGTAGAGTTTGATTCCTCTTCCTTAAGCTCAAACTCTATCTTCTTAGGTTCCTTTGGTTGGACTTCATATTTAATAACATCTTTTACCTCTCTGAACACCACATCTTGGTTGTATACTACCTTTTGTGTGACTGGGTTCCAAAGCTTATAACCCTTTAAACCATCCTTATACCCAATAAAGATGCACTTTTCAGATTTACTATCCAACTTGGTTAGTTTCTCCTTTGTAACATGTACATATGCATCACATCCAAATACCCTCAGATATGAAAGAGAGGGTTTCTTACCAGTCCATACCTCTTGCGGAGTCTTATCCTCTGACGCTGATGAAGGTGACCTATTGACCAGGTAACATGTAGTATCCACCGCCTCTACCTAGAGTTCTTGTCCTAACCCAGCACCACTAAACATGCTTCTTGCTCTTTCCATCAACATCTTATTCATTCATTCTGCAACTCCATTTTGCTAAGATGTATATGGAGTAGTCTTTTGTAATGCTATACCACACTTCTTACAGAATTCTTCAAATTCCTTGCTGAAAAACTCTCCACCTTTATCTGTCCGCGGCACCTTATCTTCTTCTCCGTCTGATTTTCCATGAGAGCCTTAAATTATTTAAACCTGTCAAAGGCCTCAGATTTCTTCTTAAGGAAATATATCCATGTATTCCTCGAGAATTCATCTATAAATAATACATAGTACACAGACTTACCCAGTGATGGAACCTTCACAAGTCCAAACACATCACTGTGCACAAGTTCTAATATATGTTTCTCCCTCTTACTACTAGAGGGGAAACTTGTAGAAATTTTGAATAATATGACACTTATTCACAGAGATTATCCTGATTATACACTATTTGCGGAATCATGCATAATACATAACCTCCTCTACGTTTATCATCAATTTAGCAGTATTAAGAAACATTCACATGCGCACATTGAAGCATCAATCACACATATCAACACAGTATGTACCCGAGGAAAGCATAAAGTTGAAAACCCCCAACTATCTATATATTATATCGATTGAGAACATGTAACAATACATATTACAATACTCCTCGTAAGTACTCAGTACTATCTCCACCTGTTACACACAAACTAGCTCAAATCTAAATCAATCACTGGCTCAAATCTCCTCCGTTGCTTGCCTGCCTCCACCGCACAATCCTGCATGAGAATACTGATGAATGAATGATCCAAATTCGTATTTCCCTTGGATATACCATCCAATCCTCATTGGAAATACTCAATCCATTGATTTGTGCAAATCACATGCACAACTATAGTCACAACTGACAGCTGTCTTGCCCTTTCACTCACCTCTAACACTTGTCTCCACTGAACTGTCCATGCACTGAGTTAACTAATGTATTCTTCAGTTGCTTTATGAGTTAATAATTAGTGAATTAATTAATAATTAATTCACATCACTCATCACTTAGTCTATTTGTTAGTTAGACTAAATACAACTAGTTCAACTAAGTCAAACTGAACACAACTCTATCAACTCCTGATCCAACTCCACAGAACTCAATCACTGAAGTCCTTCATGCAATAGCTCAAGTAACCCATAAGAACCACGTATTTCTTTCTGGCAGCTGCATGTGCCACATACGTAGCTCGAATTGAAGTGCTCCAAGAGGATAAGATAATATTTATAGTCCAAATATTATTAAGAGCTAATGATATTTGACTATTCTATTTTTAGCCTTGCAGTCTAAAAATAGACTCCGCCCATATGTCTAAAAATAGAAGTCCATCTATTTTTACCAACATGACCAACCATCCACAAATAACATCCTCCAACTCATAGACCATGATCCATATGTCTAAAAATAGACATAGTCTAAAAATAGACTTTGCGCCAAAAATAGCCTCCAGGTCCACTTAATGAAGGCGACTTCTTTTCACTAAGCTCCATCATCTTGTTGCATTTTCAACAAAACTCACCCGATTTTGCTTCACAATTTTCACAGAAATCAAAATCCAAAGAGCTATCACTCATACCTTCTACCATACCTTTACCATGAAGTATTCGAAGGCCCTTCTCTCCAATATGTCCAAGCCTTTGATGCCACAACATGGTCTTCTCTCCAGAGACCACTAGATTTTCTGCTCCCCTTTCAGGAACCACAGAACTGTTGCAACCATCAATGACAATGCTAACTTGCATCTTGTAGAGAGTTCCAATTCAAACTCACCACATCAATACCAGTGCTCCCTGAACCATTTTGCAGGTATCCTTCTCGAACACTGTTTTTACACCTGCATCATCCAGCTTGCTTACAGAAATCAGATTTTTGGCCAATGAAGGAATATGCAGAACACCTGGGAGTGTTCTAACCCTTCCATCTTGCAACTTCAACTTTACTTTTCTGCGACTAATGATTCTAGCCTTCCTATCATCCCCTAAGAAGACATCACCACCATCGTATTTCTCATACTTGCAGAACCACTCTCTATCGGGAGTGAAGTGAAAGGATGCACCTGAGTCAATCAACCATGCTTCATGATCTACATGTGTACTTGAAGAAGCCAAGTACACATCCCCACCTTCATCTGAGGTGGTTTTCGCCTCTGCTGAAGGAGCATCATCAGATCCCTTTCCTTTATCAAGAGCTTTAGATTTACACTCCCTTCTGAAGTGCCCTTCCTTTCCGCATTTCCAGCACACCACCTTTGTAGGTTTTCCTGGAGATTTAGATCTCCCTCTAGATTTAGATCTCCCACTCGATGACTTATTTTTGTTTTTGTTCTGGGACCGTCTTCGTACAGACAAGGCATCACCATTCTGGTTGTCCATATTTTTCCGTCTCATCTCCTCCATCAGCAAGGCTGAGACTATTTCATCAAACTGCAAAGCAGTTGCATTGCTACCTATTGCAAT
>APFE031260337.1:0-12413 GCA_000404065.3 Pinus taeda | reverse complement strand
GCAACATCGGTCCATGGACCCATGTTGCCCCCAGATTTCCCAAAAAACGTCGTTTAGGGCCTCAAAACGGCTCCGGAAGTTTAGGACCTGAAAAACTGCTAAAAATAGTAAATTGTGCTACAATTACGGAAACTGAAAAACTGAAAGAGACAGTTGCGGGGGTCCAAATGGGATAGGTGGGTGGCCACCAACATCCACCTGGATCAACCTATGAGCTAGTTTACGAGAAGAAGGTTTTGTTGTCCATAGAATTTGAATATAACACATTGAGTTTGGCAGCTCAACTGGAGCTAGATCTCAGCCATGCACAACAGGAAAGATTACTGCAGCTGAATGGATTAGATGAATAGAGAATGCAGGCCCTTCTCCACTCAGAGGTAGTCCAACTTCAAAGAAAGATATGGCATGACCAGCACCTTAAAGAAAATCAATTTCATCCAGGAGATTGGGCGCTGTTATATGATTCGAAATACAAGGATTTCAAAGGAAAGATGAGGACAAGATGGTTGGGACTATATATAGTGGAGAAATGCAATGACCATGGTTCAATCCTTATCAGGACCATTGATGAAGAAGTCATCCCCATGCTTGTCAATGGGCATCGATTGAAAATCTACAGGAAGCCCCTTTCTAAGCAGGAGTTCATTGAAACTCTGGGTCAATCAGCGCTAGTAGTGGAGCAAACCCTGTCTCCACTCCACCCACACCTTGAACAAAAAAAAAAAAAAACGAAAAAGAATAAAAGAATAAAAGATCCTTGGATGAAAACTTCTTGGAGGCGCCCAGGGAAGACAGTGAGGGTGAAAACCTCCTAGAGGTGCCCCAGCTGTCTCAGACTAAAAAAAGAAAAAAGAAAAAGGAAAATAAGCCTAATTTCTGTTGAATAAATTGCAGGTTGTAGGAAGGTCATTACAGGTTAGGAGGATCACACAGAAAAAGATAGAGGTTAGCACTAGGCCGCAAGCATCGCTCACAATCCATTCCTCCATGACCATTACCCTTTCCTAAGATTTGGTCTCATTTGGGCTAAGATTTCACCTTCTACATGAAGTTTTGTGTCTTCTACGGGAAGATCCTGTAGAACCTACAAACAAGAAAAAATCAATATCAGAAGAGGACCCGAAGGTTGGGAATCTATCTATGAGGCCTGTAAACCTTCTTGCTTCCATTCATCACCATATGTCGCCCTTTTTCCATCTCTGTACACCTCCATTGCAGTCATTTTTATGTCCCTGCACAGTCACACACAGAAATCATGTTTCCTTCATACTGTCAGCGAAAAGTTTTAATGACAAATCTAAGCAGCAGCTTTTCACTCACCATACCTGATACCCTCCATCTAGACTCCTTATCAGCCGAGGCCCTCGTCAGCAATTGTAGCGCTGCTCATTCTAGATTGCATTCTAGGAGGAGAAGCAGCTACAGGACATCCTACAGGATTCCTGTAGCAACTGATCCCTCTGAAAGACATACTCCAGAGACAAGGACAATAAAGTATGGCATATGAAACATGCATGGAGCTCTACTTGAACGTGTGAACATTAGCAATAGCCCGAGGCCAAGCATGCAGTGTGCATGCAGCAACAGTAAATGAAGAAATGGGTTCCAAAATCCGAAATCTGCATAACACGTTTGCGACTACGCAGGTAAGTGCCTAAAATCATTCTTCAATTGCATAAATCATATTTCAAGGCTGCATGACTATGGGAATGGTTCGGATTGAGTGGAATCGGTGGCCAGTCAACTAGCCACCCTCAACCAGTTACACATCCTCGTGGAATCCAAACAAGCTTCGTTAAATTCAAAATTGTAGATTAGATGTGTAGCCAACACGTGTGGAGTGTCCATTCAGGAAGAAATCGTCGGGACTGGTAGTGGTGGCGGTGGTTAACGGGATAAAGGGAGGTGATGGTAGCCAAATGCCATGCAAAAACATTATGGATGTGATGTCGGATCAATGATCCAGTCCGGCCACCTCATCCCCTCACCACGAATCACGCTGCAGTTAAAAGACAGCTCAGTTGAACTTCACCACCCTCTGTTCATTTTGCACTCACGACGTTCTCGACTGGAGTACACATCCACCGCTTCCAGAGCAGTGAACCAGTCATCCTCCACTAGTTTTCTGCCTATTTTTGAAAATCTCTTACCTATCGGGCTCTATCGGAAGCACAGTTTCATTCTACAGGAGCTGGGAAATTTCTACAGGAAGGGTTCTACAGGAAAGGCAGAAAATAGCTCTGCAGAAAGAAAACCCAGAATTTTTGTCAAATTCCAAGCTCAAAATGAGGTAGGATCAGGAAAACTTCTCTGTGCATGATTTGTTTGTGCAAAGTCGTGAATTGAACACAGCATTAGATTGAAAAACAAGAGTAAAAGTCTGCCTATGCATTGAGAAAAAAGTGAAAGTCTACCTGCATATTTCACTGAGTTTACCCAATTTTTTCTCTGAATCTGAAATCTCCTCATCATTTTTTTAAATTCTCCTGTAAGGAAGAGACATGCAGCAGTAGAGGCCAGCCTGTGTGTGTGGAAAAACCCGAATTTACATATCTATCTATGTCATGAGAAAAGAACCTGTGTCCTTATGCTCTGTTCTGTAAAAAAAAATCTTTTCATAAACAGACAGTCAAATTCTGGGTGATATCAGTTTTAAAACAGGGGAATTATTGCTATTTGATATTGTAAGGAACACACGAGAAATTCCTTCTTGGGTTCAGAAGAAACCGAATTCAGCTATCCTCTGTTTCAGTGATTCACTGTTTTTTCCACCTCAACATTTTCTTTTCTGGTTGAAACATAAAAAGATCACTCAACACCATGCCAGGAGGATTCATAAGGAAAGAACCCTCAGACTCTAGCAAGTTGCACGAGCACCCTGAGGCGGTGAACCTTTTCACCCAGGCAAACTGGATATCCTTCTTTGACAGAATTCAGGGTTATGATGAGGAGATAATTGAAGAGTTTTTGATGTCCCTGAGACCACATTCGAAGACACATGCCACAGTTAGTTTTAGTGGTTTGACACTAGAACTTACACCTGAGCTCATCAGTAGAATTACTGGCCTACCATTGGGGCTCCCTTGGAGCAAAGAGAAGAGATCTTTGGGACAAGTTGCTAAGAAAACATTTTTTTATGCCTGAGGAGCATCCTATAGAAGACAAAAATGAGGTTAGAAGGACAAGTTTTCCTCCTCTCTGGAGCGAAGTTAGTTATCAAATAATGAAGTATATCACATGTGAAGAGAGGTTTAGCATCATTTATGGATACCATTTCAGGTTGCTACATGAATTAAGATATGGGATGGACTTGCCTCCAGCCAGAAAACTGAGCATCCCATATTTCCTCCTTTAGTCCTTAATTGAATGTGGTTCAAAGCTAAATGAAGGGATCACAGATCAGTTGGCCCACCATGGGCTCATCAAAATGTTGGTGGAATATGCTCTACACACCTATACTGTCCCCATATCTTGGGAAATCTTCAGAAATATGTCCAGGGATGATGACATTAGAACTTTGGCTGAGAACATCACCCCATCCAGCAGTGATGAGGGGGAGCAAACTGAAGAAATTGAGAAGGATAAGGATGAGGGAGCACAGGATATTCAAGCAGAGGGAAAGACAGAGGAAGAATAGAAAGAAAAATAAGAATTTGGCAAGACTGTTGAGCCTAAAACAGAGAGCGAGACAACAACAAAAACATTGAAGGTAAAGAGGACACAGATTGGAAAGAGAAAGGTCGAGAAAGCCCAAAATAAGGCTGCCATAGCCAAAGCAGGCACCCAGCAAGAGAAATGAAAGACACACCCTGAGATATCATTAACACAGGCAGAAACAGTGGACACAGATATTTCTACAGGAAGTGAAGGAAAAGAGCAGCAGAAATAGAAATCCCCTGGGATGTTGGAAAGGGAAGCAGCAGTTGTGCTTGCTACATTAACCACACCTACAAAACAAAAAGGAAAAAGAAAGAGGAAAACCTCCATGTACTTTAAAGCCAGGAGAAGCACAAGGATCAAAGTGGGCAAACCCCAGCCACAGTCAAAGGAACCAATTGTCATTGAGGACACAACCACTAAACAGAAGGAAGAGTCTCCTTCCAAGATATCTATCACCTATGAAAGAGGAAGCCCAAAAACCTCCAGATGGAGAGAGAGAATTAGGATGATGGACTCAAAGGTAGCTCTACAGGAAGCTGAAACATCTCTACAGGAAACTCTAGCTAAGTTAAAAGAGACTGAGAAATTGGAGGAGAAGGCAGCCAAACAACCACAGGGAGAAGACAAGACCGAGGAGATACTGGAGCCAACCCCTCAGCCTAGCTTGGGCTCATTTTACAACTTGTTAGAAAGTGGGAAGATCATCCCACAAAAGTTTGTTGTACCACTTTTCTTTGCATTGGAACAAGAACAGGTTAGGGCTCACACTTGGATGAGAATTGCCAAATCCAAGGGTGTTGTAGACATAGGTCACCTGGAAGAATAGCTAAAAGAATCAAGAAGAGAGTTGGCCATGGTGAGGCACATAGAAAGCAGTCAAAGAGCCAAATTACAGGAGGATAATGAGCTGTTGAAAAAGCAGTTGCAGCTACAGGAAGGTCATAAGGAAGATAGGCTGTCCATTTTGGGAGGGCAGAAGCAATGAGAAGGACCTCCAGCAGACGAGGAAACAACTGAGAAACAACAGAGAGAGGAAAAGCTACAAGCTGATGTTGAGATGCTGACAAAACTGCTGCAGGAAAAGGAGTCTCAAGTAGTAGAAGAAATACAGTGTTTAAAACAACAGTTGCAAGAAAAAGAAGCCCAAATGGCCTGCATGGCTAGCTGGGCAGTAGAAGCCTTACAATGTAGGAAACCTGCTAAGTCCTATGCATTATACCTTAAATATCAATGGTTGCAATTTCAAATTAACACATTGGCCCAAAGGGGCACCATTCCATTTCAAAATTACAATAAGTTTATGTATTTGTGTGACAATAGCTCAGATGAAGATATGGCCAAGTTAGCATAATTCTATTTACACAACTTGGCACTTCCAAACATGAATCTATGGGACCCCAATGCTAGATTGGCAAATGTGCAACTCATGGCCATGGCTTCTTGGTTAAACCATGAGGAAAAGAGGCAGCAGAAATTCGGAAAGTTACGGACAAGGAGCTAAGTGAGCCACTCATGATTAGGGCAGAACATGAAGAACCCTCAGCTTTAGTATATGCTCATCAGCACCTTGCCAACAACCCTCAGGTTCTCCTAAACTATGTTGAAAGGCAAGCTCAGGCCATTGCTCACTCTGAAGACATGGAAAGATTGTTTGGTGATAACTGCATTCATGCTTGCACAAGGAGATGGAACACATTGTCCCATAGTCTGAAAATAAGAGAATACCACTCCCCGACCAGAATGAGGGAGGCTTTGGCAAGAGTACCACTTTATAAACAATTAATGCAAAATCTGAAGGCCAACTGGATTGGCCTAAAGTTCAGTCCTCCATTACTTTTAGGACTATTGGAAGGGGTTAAAGAAGAAGAAGAACACAGGCAATGGGAGGAAGTAGAGAGAAAAGCAGGGTTTCATGACCGAGAATAGGACATCACCTCGGAAGCCTGGGATGACAGAGAGGCAGTCAAAGCAATAAAAGATGATGAGTTGGATTAGTTGCTCAGAGGATGAGCAACACATTCAGCAGGGCAGTGATGATGAGCCCCAAAAATGGGTAACTTTATGGGCTCATTTTGCCTATTATTCTCGATTAATCCACCATTCGTCATATTTTTATGCATGCTTTTGAATATATTTATGTTAATTGAATGAATGAGAATAGTCACTTGACCAAAAAGTCTAATACGTGCTTATTGCATATTTTTGGACATCTTTTGGACCAAGGTCGGGCATTTATGAGCAACTTGGCAGCCAAATACGAAGGAACAAGGCTGAGGATTTGTAGGAGGGGCGTCTCCTACATTGAATGACCCCTTCCTCGAGTTCTCCACCATCAGCTCGGCGTTCAACAACCCACCAAAGATGATTTCAAGGAGCAGCTGAGCAGGTTTTGTGAAGTGGCTGATTAACTGCAATTTTGACAACCAAGCTCCTAAAGTTAAGGAGGACTGTTGGAAGTCCTCGTGTTACATAAGCAGGAAGGCTTCAAGCCTTGGTAGTTTAGCTATTGAATAGTTGTTTTTCACACTTGAGTGCAACTCTGCATTTCAGCTCATTTTCGAGCTCTTGTTGTAAACATTTTTGTCACATGACTATTATTTTTTGAGTAATGGAGATGAATTTCGCTTTGCACCAACTTTGAGCTTTCTTAGGAGGCTGTAGCTCTTGGGGTTGGGCCCAACCCAAGTGCCAGTACCTCCTTTGTGTACTTTTATGTGTTTTCCTTGCATTCATAGAATAATTTATGTTATTTAGGTTAAGATCTTGCTTTGTTACTTAGGTTGTCTTTTATGATTAAGATAGTTTTTCATGCTTTAGGTTGATTTGACAGTTTGGTAATAGAAAAGATCTGCAAAAGGGCCATCAAGAAGTACTTGATCTTATCTCTGTCTCCTCGGGACCATGAACTGAGACCAAGGCATATTTGCAGCCACAAAAACACTGTTGTTGCCTTCCAATGCAATTGCTAGTGTTAGATTTTAAGTTGGAAAAGCTGATATCAGTTGTGCTTGCATGTTTAGATCTGTTCTTGCTTAGTTTACATAGCTATCTTGCATGATTCCCTATCTATACACTTATTTTCATCATGTTTCTGGTTTTTTAGGTCAGATTAGGTGAAAATAGATAGATCTTTGTTTTTCTAGTCTTTGTTCAAATAGTTTTGGAAAATAGCATGCAGAGCACCTGTAATACATCCCTTTCTACCCTTCCTCCATCATACAACCCGTTCCAACCCCTAATTCAAGATTCCTTCCCTCCATTTGCCACACTTTCCCAATTTGCCCTAATTTCTACATTTTTGTGCAATGTTGCTCTCTCCATCCTTGAACAAATCCAACCACCTTCATCACTCCTTAGCTTCATTTACTAGGTCCTAGATCCCTTAACATCCTTATCCATCCTTCATTTCCACTTTCCCACCGTTTTTCCACCATCAACCCTCTAAAATCCACTTTCGGCCTATTCCTATAGAACTTCCTGTAGAACCCTTGCAGACGTCCTGTAGAAGTTCACGCGTGCAGGTTTTTGAGATCTGATCACTGTGGAATTCTCTAGAAGGGTGCTAGGGACCCCTTATGCCTTCTTCTCACCTTCCCAACCTCCTGCAAGTGCCCACTCCATTTTCTTTCGCCAATCAACCTCTGCACAGTCAAAAATAGTTAAAGCACACGGATAATATTTCTGCAAAAATTACTCAAAAATACAAAAATATGTTGTTTCCATATTTTTCTTTATAAGTAGCTTAGTCAGATGCATTTTACTTTTCCAATAGTCAATGGCATCCATTTCAACAACTTTCATCTCTTTTCTTGCACTAGTAGGGTTAGTCAGTAAAGCTAGGGTTTGCATTTCCTCTCAGCTTTCTGCTTCTTTCTGCAATTAGACTAGCCTCTTTTGAGTTAGCTTTCATCCATCACAATTAAAATCTTCTTCTAAGAACTCATAAAAGTTGGCTTAAGCTCCTAGTGAACTTGTGCCAACTGATTAAGTGACAACCTGCAGTAAGAGCTAGTACTTGTGCATACAGCATCGTCGCTTACAAGTTTGTTTCGAACTACCGGGTTGATAAAAGTAAAGAAGGGAGTCCCAGGAGTTGCAGTGTCATTGCTGAAATACTGGAGCCCACTAGGCTCTTCTATGTCCATCCACCTCCTACTCTCGTTTCTACTTGGAGATGGCATCGAGAGACATCTCTCTCCTCAGTTTCTAGTAAAACTCATACCTTCTTGTGTGCTCCTAATCCGATGCCTTCTATGCTCTTCCCTGAGTGATTCCTCTATTCCAATGATTCCCAAAAAAATTCAGAGCCTCACTCGGCCTCCACTTTCTATGGTTGTTTTAACTGCTTTCAAGAGTTCCTTTTTCCTGTGTTAAATATGGGTGTCTTTCCTATAATTCCTCCCACTAATATTGTTGCAATTTTTTATGGTTTCCTCTTGCTAACCTTGATCATGGTGGTTCTCTCCTGCAGGTTAGAGCAACACATACTTTTCCATTTAATTTCTATCATTTTCTTTGCTTGTAGTCATTGGCCAACATGGACATGGCATGTCCTTGTTTTTCAACTACATTGATAATATAGTTAGATCCATTAAGGCCACCAGTCAACCTGTTATTGATGTTAATAACGACATCTCTAACTTCCCAAGAAAACTCCTCCTTAAGCTCTAAAGTTTGTGTCCTGTATCTCAACCTTTGATATTTTTAATGTATATTTATGTACAACAATAATTCAATGTTTGTAAGAGGGGAATTTTCCCAAAGGGGTTGCTACAACTTCAACCCCTCCTTAGTCTTGACCAAGCCTTAGTTCTTAATGAGAAAACTAAAGATGATGTAATTTTCACCTTTATAACCCAACCTCACACGCCTAGCCCTTTACATCTTCTGCAACTTTTTGAAAATTTCTCTCAAGAAACTTATTCTCCTGCTAAATTAATTTAGCATAGGGATAATTTAGCATAAATGGTTATCATTTTTTAATAACATTCTCATCTTGTTGAAATTTAACCAGGAAAAACCTTAAATATCAATAGTCGATTATAAACTACTCAACAAAAGTAGCTTATTGAAATGTTATGGAAAACATAGCGATGCTTTTGCATGGGACTACACTGATATGAAGGGGTTCATCCAAAATTGTGTACTTGTCACATCTACATTAAGGAAGATGCCTAACCCATTCGACAACCCCAAACGAGGATGAATGTCATGTGGTTATAAAATAACTTTAGAATTTCCTGTAGATTCACAAGCTCATGCAATATACTAAAGCACATGACAAGAATATAGTTCTACTTTCAACCAGCAGAAGCCAATAGATCAATGGAAACAATATGAACAAGAAGACAAATCAATGGCACATAACACAATAAGTTTCTCTGGGGAAAGCCAATACTCAAAACCCCACCTATTTGTATTGCATGAATCATAAATATGAGCGAAGATACAAAGCTTGTTCTCACAAGAACAATTTTGCACAAGTATGCTCAACTCTCTACCTCACAATCCAACTATTAGCCAATGTCTACTACCTACCAAGCCCATATTTCCTTGCACAGATCCTAGGATTAATAGCCCATATTTAAAGCAAATTCATAATTCAAAAATTGTGCAATCCTAATTAGGACCTCTCCCTGATTGCATGCATGATATTTACAACTCAGTAAATCACACAACTGATAGTACATTGTCCCTGCACTCTAGTCTCAACTGGGTCTTTCTTAGAATTGACATGCATGAGTTTTCGATGAGAGAATATTCAGTTAACTAGAGTAGCACTTGTGGATGCACCAATGCACTAACTGAGTGCTAATCCTCTACTAGTTCAACACACATTTGTTATGCTCTTAACCTGCAAATGATACCCAAATACAGAATATGCGAAGAAAAGAGACCCAGAATACAGAATATGCGAGAAAAGATACCCAGAACACAGAATATCAATGAATTTATTATTCAGAGAGTAATGTTCACTTGCCTCTTCGAGGGGGCAACCTCCAATAGAGCAGAGCTCGATTACAAAATAAGACACGATGCTCCTCGAAGGGAGTTTCTATCCTTTATATATGACTCCTACGTGCAATACCACGGGCCAATACCGTGTATTATTAATACCATCTATCTAATACTACAACCCATTTGCAACTAAACTGTGGTTCCTTTATTAATTGCGGATTAACCACTTATAATTATTAATATGGGCTTTATTGACTCTTGACTATGACGTGGTCCATTACATAGATAAGGGGGTTAGGGTGGGACCCTAACATGCCCACCCCCTTAAGACGAGCCTTGTCCTCAAGGCTGAAGCTGCGGAAATTGCTGCAGAATAGTGGCTGGCTCCCAAGTTGCGTCTTCTGGAGAGGGGTCTTTCCATTCATTTGACGAGGACTTCCTTAATCATGCGGCCGCGCAGTTTCTTGACTCGTGTGTCGAGGACCTGTTCCGGTTGAAGCTAGATGGATCCTTCTTCATCCAATTCTGGGAGACTAGTCTGAATTCTGCAATTGTTCCCAATCACTTTCTTGAGGCATGAGACATGAAAAATTGGATGGATTTCTGCAGTAGGTGGCAAAGCCAACTTGTAGGCCACTTCTCCAATGCGTTGAAGTACTTGATATGGTCCGTAGAATTTGGAGAGAGTTTCTGACATCCCTTGTCTTTGAGTGATGTTTGCTTATATGGTTGGAGCCGTAAAAAAACCTGATCCCCTTCTTGAAATTGGCGCTCTGAGCGATGCTAGTCTACCTGTTGCTTCATATGGTTCTGAGCTTGGTGAAGATTCTCTCGAAGATGGGCGAGCATAGTTGCGCGGTGCTGTAGGAGTTGATCCACTGCTTGGACTTTTGAGCAGCCCTTGAGATATGAAGTAGGTGAAGGTGGGAGTTGACCATATACTACTTCATATGGAGTCATTTTGGTGGTGGCATGATAGTTGGTGTTATACCACCATTCTGCCAGAGGTAGCCACTGTAACCAAAGGTGTTGTTTTTCTGAAGTAAAACAGCTAAGGTAGGTTTCTAGACATTTGTTGACTGCTTTAGTTTGACCATCTATTTGCGGATGGTAGGAAGTACTGAGTTTTAGTTGAGTTCCTTGTATTCTGAAGAGTTCCTGCCAAAAATTGCTGGTGAAGATCGGGTCGCAGTCGGACACAATCGAAATGGGCATGCCATGCAATTTGAAGATCTGATCCATGAAAGTTTGAGCAACCAATGTGGGTGTAAACGGGTGGGGGAGAGCGCAGAAATGAGCATACTTCGATAATCGGTCCACAACCACCATGATGACTGACTTGTTCCCTAACTTTGGAAGACCTGTAATGAAATCCATAGAAACTTCGGTCCAAATGGATGCCGGAATGGGCAATGGTTGTAAGGTGCCTGGTGTGTTGACTGTTTGCCCTTTGTGGCGTTGACAGACCTCGCATTCGGTTACGAAGGTAAGGATGTCCTTTTTCATGCCTGTCCAGAAAAATGATCTTCTGGTGCGCGCATACGTCTTCTGAAAGCCCGAATGTCCTGCAATGAGAGATGAGTGCATCTCTGCGAAAATGCGACTTTGAAGATGGATGTTGGTGATATTACGACTCTGTCCTTGTAGCGAAGAATATCATCCTGCCACGAGTAGCCCTTGGTGGAATTTGGATCGGCCTGTAATTGATAAATGAGTTGGGAGAGCTCGAGGTGTGAAAACCATTCTCTACGAGCTTCTTCAATCCATTCTGGAATGGGGAGGGAAATAGCTAGCAGGGTACTTTCCTCCTCAAATTGGCGAGATAATGCATCTTCTACACTATTGTCTTTCCCTTTCTTGTATATGATCTCATAGTCATATCCCAGCATTTTGGCTAGCCATTTATTTTGTTGTGGGGAGGAGAGGCGTTGCTCCAAAAAATATTTAAGACTGTGATGATCTGTGCGGATTTGGAAATGTCGCCCCAATAAATAAGGTCGCCAGGTGTCAACTGCATGTAAGATGGGCATCATTTCCTTCGCGTATGTAGATTGGCCCTGATTCTTCCCACTGAGTTGTTGGCTTGTGAAGGCCAATGGTCTCCCTTCCTACATTAAAACTGCCCCAATACATGTTCCTGAAGCATCACATTCATTGACGAAAGATTTGGTGAAGTCAGGGAGTGCTAAAACTGGAGTGGAACACATGGAATTTTTTAGAGATGTAAAGGCCTGTTGTGCTTCCTCATTCCAGAAGAAAGAATTTTTCTTTAGGAGTTGGGTGAGGGGCTTCGCTATGCGACCATAATGGCGGAAAATTTTACGATAATAGCCTGTGAGACCCAAAAATCCGCGTAAGCTCTTCAAGGTCTTAGGTTGAGGCCATTCCTGCATTGCTTGGATCTTTTTGGGGTCTACCTTGACACCCTCACGCCCCACAATGTGGCCCAAATACTCCACCTCTACCATGCCAAATGAACACTTTTGGACATCTTCATGAATAATTTTTGATTGCGTAGCAGTTGCAAGAGGAGATCTACATGTTGAAGATGTGCTGCCCAAGTGCAACTATAGATGAGGATGTCATCGAAGAAGACAAGGACAAATTTCCTGAGATATGGTTTAAGAATGTGGTTCATAAGGCTCTGAAAAGTAGAGGGGGCATTACAAAGACCAAATGGCATGACCAGGAATTCATAGTGGCCTTCATGAGTTCTGAAAGAAGTCTTGGGTATGTCGACTTCCTTCATGCGAATCTGGTGGTAACCTGAGCGAAGATCCAGCTTCGTGAAAAAT